>CAXKVI010000005.1:7096920-7186920 GCA_964058755.1 Campiglossa producta
TATGGGAGCTATATGAAATATTTATCCCATCTCCATGATTGTCAACAGCGATATTTCACTTATAAAAACATCAATATCTACAAAATTTCACGTTACTAGCTCTTAGTTACAGAAGTTATAGCCCAAAATCCGTTTATCGGAACAATCGATTGTATGGGAGCTATGAGTAGTTTTGGTCCGATCTTGCTGGTTCCGACGAATGATTATTCTCATATGAAATAACGCCTCCATACCAAATTTCATCGAGATATCTCTAAAATTGAGGGACTAGTTTGCGTATTATTAGTGGGTCTATCTCTTCTTCTTCTCATACTTACAAACATCGGACCAAAGTTATAATGCCATTTCATGTTCATGAAAGGTATAAAAATGGATGTATGTATGTTAATATGTAGCTTATGGACTTCAAAACTACTCGGCCGAATTTCCTCAAGTTTTCGGGATGGATTAGTAGGAGCCTGGAGAGTGTTTTTGTAAAGTTTTTTTAGGGAAGTGGACCTGGGACCGCCCTTTTCTAAACTATTGTATAAATGGCGCGATTTACTTGAAGTTTGAATAAAAATGAATGAATGAATGAGTTTGGTATGTAGGTAGCGTTATGCTTAGGTTAAAGTGTGGGATAATTTTTCTTCCAGGAAGTTTACTAGGGCCCGATATATTCTAAAAATTCATATTTATGACTCGGTGAGCTATTACTAGTCTAATCGAACTCGTAATATTTGGAATGCTAAGTTTAGATGTCTACCATCATGCCATCGTATAGCTTGCCCTTTACACCTTTGTTCCAAAGAGGCTAGGGGCATGTATGAAAATTTAATTCAATCTATTTTGAATAAATCTAAACCCATCTAGTTTAATTTAGTCTATGTATATCAAAAAAATCGAATCTTATAGGGTCTAATCTATGGAGTTCTTAGATAATTTCATCTAATCTAGTTTAATATTTGAATTAATTCTATTCAAACTAGATTAATTTCCAATAGTAATCTTCCCAACGTCATAGAAGTAGCAGTCAAGTGTATGGGTCATATGTGGACAAGTATGTGTGCTGAGCTTACAAGACAATGGACTAATATGGCCTACAGCTATGTATTAACAAACAACAAAGTTTTCAAATAAACAACAAGTTGCTCGGACTAAGCCCTTTTCCATGCTAGCTCCATTTAAAATAGACGTGTAAAATGCTAGTGATATAAGCCAACCAATATTGGCCACTTGCACACTAACACCAACACCAACATATGTGTAAAGCTGGACTAGCAGCGTAACAGACACAAACACACACACACACTCACACATTTATGCACCTACAGGATTTTTCCATTATATACACACAAACAAACGAACAAACCATGAGCTTTGACTCCCTTTGGATATGGAATTTTATGGTAGCGCTTGTAGCTATCCAACCAAGCATCCTTCCACATGGTGAGCTTTTGCATATGTATGTGTGTATATCTCAGTAGGTGTATTTGTGATTATTACCCTAGCCCACCTTCACTTGTATTGGCAGTAATAGTCTATATTCTGCATACAAAATGTTGTACCCAAAAGCTATTGTTTTGTTGCTTATTCATGCCCACCTGCACAAGCTCTTTGTGCTTACCGCTGATACCAACGGCTTGCATGCCCGGTCCCTTCTCATCCATATGTAGATATTTTTATATGTATGTCTGTATTGGATATTATGCATGTCCAAATGTTGGTTATAGCCAACAGTTATGGATACAGTTTTTGGCCAATTTAATTTTCTCGCCCGCAACGAAAACTCCATCTGCTATGCGCGCTAGATATTTACATGTTTATGGAGGCCCACTCTGGTTATTTGGTATTCCTACTGGCTGTGGGCCATGCGTACTCACAAGCATTACAAGTAACTGAAAATTAACCAAAGCTACAAAATATTTCTGGTGAGGGTGGTGACTCAGTCAAAGGACACACGGTCGATAAGGGAAGACGAGAGGCCGTTAGGAAAGTGAGCGCGATAGATTTCTCGGCGAACGTTTTTTGATATATGAGGAAAATATACTAGACTTCGTATACTATAGGATCAAGAGATGTCACTCCGAATAAAAACTGTCGCCCGGATAAAAGATTGTCGTATGTCGTATGGTATAAAGCACACATACGAAAATCATTTATCCGGCCGACAATACTAAGATGGGTATTTTCGACGAAGATGCCCATCAAATAAATAGAGTCCACGATCTATGGGAAGGACCCAGAACCTTATTTTTCTGAGAAAATAGTGAATTACAGGGTTTTTCAGTGGGGCTGTCGATATATTTCATGCTGAAGTTTTCGCTAATGAGATAATTAGAAGACTTCCAACTCTTCTTCAGGATGACTCGATACCTCTTACGTCAACTCGGCATATAATATCGGTGCTCTGTGGGCGTGATATATGCAAATGAAATAGACTCTGTCTACTCTCTCTAAAATCTGATGATAATGTGGGTTTGTCAGTCTCGCCGCTCACTTGCGATAGGCTGGGTGGGACAGGTACAAGACTTTGTCGAACCATCGAAGGCCATGGAGCAGGGCCCGGTAAAATTGGAAGTGAGGGTGTATAAGTGAAAGAGCGCTCATCGCTCTCACAAGCGCAGTAAGCAATTCATTGTTTGAGAGGCCAAGAAAAGAGCGAAATGATCTGTGTGAATTTGGTTCTCAGACTTTCGGACAATTGGCCCACTAGCTGCCTGGGCCTGCCATGGATTTAAAATCAGTCTTTATTATTCAATGGATGAAGAAGAGAGAACCTGAAATTTCCATCGAAGTTGTTAAGATGGACAAGGAAAGTACTTTTAAACGACGAGTACACATATCACAAGTCTGGTATGGAGGCTCGGCAGACAGCATATTTGATTTTAGGTCATATACTATAACCCCTTCAGATGTGATCTACATAGCGGATACCAGAGCAAAACTGGCACGCAATATGGGATGGTAGTCCAAAGGAACTCAATACCAGAACAATTTTAAGAATCGAAGCTTTTAAAGCTCCCGGCTTCAAACACTTCACCTGAGACCCTTAAATAACCTGAGGGATAATATTTCCCATATCCATATTAAGTACAGCAAAGTTTTGTATTCCATTACATTATTTCATCTACTTCCGTGAAGACCGAGTTTTTTATTTTTTTAAGAACATTAATCTTGTAGTTTGTATGGAAGAGGGTTAGTAGCTAGGTCGGTAACTAGTATACCTTTTTCGATATGGATTCGATAGTGCCAGTAAGCTTCGACGGATTTACTCGGATTTGTCCTGAGTCCTTAGATATCTTCACTTAATCAATCAAACTTCCGACGAAGTATTGAATCCTTTTACTGAGATTTTTTCCTACCCAGAACCTGCAAGTGTGTCACATAAAGAGAAAAATATATTTATACTATGCCCTTATGTATATAGTTAAGTATGATTTCCTACTCACACACACACACCCACATATACGAACGTGCTTACGAGTTTAACAACCACAGGCCATTCAAAATGTTTGTGGACAAAATTTTGGCTCCATTAGCTTGCGTAGCTTCGTGTAAAATGCCTCTGATCGTGAGTAATTTGTATGCATGCCTGCATCGCATAGACTCATAAGCCACACATACATACATACATACGTATACCCAGTCGTGCACACAAGAGCTTCGAGGGGCTTCTAGGATCTAATTGGCTTTCACGTACAAGTCGTGTGGGCTCAGTGACTTCTTGAATCTTCAGTGGCCCTAGTGAACCTCTTTTTGCTTGTGCTTCGGTCAATAGATACTTAAATAAACAAGCATTATATCCCTGCTTGCTTTGGACGCTCTGCCGCCAGTGGGCATCACTGGTATGTAATTTATATAGGGCATTTTGAAATCCTCGCTATATGCAACAATAAATTTGATATGCGTCACAAACATACACGTACCTACAACCGAGCAAACAACAAATGAAAATCTCTAAATTAGACTAGGAATGGGATTTGTATACCCAGTTGTTGGTTCTGCAGAAGTTTTTTTTATTGAAAAAGCAGTTTCCGCCACCATTTTCGAAGACTTATGTAGTGTTCATGCTGAGTTTTAAAAGCAGCATTTTCCATTTTCGGTCGCACATTTCGAAGATGCTAATTTTTGGAATGCTTAAGGTACATACGTTCCTACATCGCAATTGCAAGTATGCTTGCCTTTTCAGATGAACTTCATTTCTTTTATAAAAGTGAGTTCGTGGGTAAAGAAACCGACTTTCTAAACAAACTTGCAAACTCTTCACCTCGAAAATTGCAACTTTTAATAGGAAAAATTATTGCATAAGTACGTTGTCTTGCTTAGTGAGAAGATATCCTAATATAAACAGCGGTTCGCCCAAAAGTATGCAACATTTTTTTCACTTTTTCTTCATACAAGGAATATTTTGTTCGTACTGTATTTTCGAAGATGCTAAAGCTAATGCAGAAATAAAATAGCATTTAGTTGCGTTTAGCTTTCAAACTTGTATGGAAAAAATGCTACTTTTTGGGCTAAATGGTAAAATGCAAAATGCAGGCTCAGCATGAACAGCACATCATACAAACAATTTCACATATTTTGTTTGGCTTTTTTTAATTTTCGACATCGAAAAAGTGGGCGTTGTTATTTTTCGATGTCACCCATTCGTTTTTCGAAATTTTCGGTATCGGAAATTTAGACGTGGCTATGTCTCGATTGCAGCACTCCAAGTATATAAATGAATTTTTCGTTCAAATTATGCTTCCTCTACATTTTTTGACTAATTTTCGAAATTTCGGATATCGAAAAAGAGGCGGCCTTTTGTTTCCATTTCAACTTATTTTTGAATGTTACCCCTTTTTTAGTTCTAGTTCTTTAGCTCTTTACTACTACTCTCTATTATAGAGTCGCGTGTTTTAAAAACTTTCGAAATTTTCGATAACACGCATTTGTTATTGTACTGCAGTTATCAATGGCAGCCAAAATCGCCTTACATAGAATTTTTTAGGTATTTTTGTAATTTTCGAAATTAAAAAGGCTTGCGATTTCATCTCTCACAGTGTTGTCATTTTTGGTGTTATCAATTTTTGTAGTTCTAGTATTTAAGCTCTCTATCTGTTTTTTATTTTCGATTTCGAAAAAGTGTCCTTTATTAATTTTCGACGTCGCACAGTTTTTTGGTTAGCATTTTAAAGCGCCTTACCACTGCTTTCTACTGGAAAAACAAGTTTTCACCATTTTCGAAATTTTCGAAGTCGAAAAAACTTCTGTTATATCATAAAAAGTGTTTGTTGTTACTTTTCGAAGTCGCCCAATTTTTCTTGGTTTGCAGTTTCACCCTTTTCGAAATTTTCGAAGTCGAAAAAACGTTGCTATTTTTCGAATATAAACAATTTTTTTTTTTTTGCTTTGATCACCTTAAAAAACTACAGTTATCTGAACGTAGCTATAAGATTCTCTACACAAACGCAACTGGGTATAAAAGTATGTAGAAGCTTGTAACAATGAACACAGCTTTCGCTTGTTGTTGTAGTTATTATTACACGCTGGCATTGTTGACCATTTGCTATTTTCGTAGTTGCTGTAAATTTTCGGGCGCTTTCATTGTTGTTGTTGTTATTTTTGTTGTAATGTTAAATCTTTGCTACTTCGCACTGGACAGTTTTCCAGTCCATTAAATTCTGACTCGACTCGACTGGACATGACTTGACTGGGCAGCATGCACAACCATTATTATTATTATGCAAAATATTGGTCAAAGAGCAAAGCAGTGAAAGAGGAGAGTGGTAGCACGAGAAAGGGCTGAGGAGAGCTGAAGCTGTGAAAGCACTATTTTGTATATTTATGTGTGCGGGTGTGCCTTTTGGCGTACTCTGGCTAACCACAACCACTACTAATAATATTACAAGTGCATGCGTGCGTGCACACTTTTGTGTGTGTATGTGTGTGCATGTGTGCTGCGTGTGCCTTGGTGTGTGTGCTTGTGCAGATTTACGTTTATAAATTTTCATAGTGACCATCCTGACTTTGCATAATAATGATAATAATATTCTGGTTTAGTGCGTTGCCGCCATTGAGTTGCTTGTTGGTCTTGCTACTATTGTGTGGTGGATGGCGATATTTGTTTGTTGCACGAGATGGGTGCAAGTGGATGGGTGTTAAGTGTGTTTGTGCGTGTATTTGAATATATCTTGATGTTGATATTCGAATCCTATTTTAGCTCGCAAAGCAATTTTATGCATATCTTAGACTTATTTAAGTTAGTCACATACATACATTAATATAAGTATGAACACATTTTCGAATACACACACAAAATAGCACCCGGCACACCCATAATATGAAAATTTTAGGCGCTGAGTGCAAGTGTCCTTTGACATCAAACAAGCAAATATTGGCAGATAAAAGTAAATATGTATACTAGGGCGATTTATGAGAAAAAAAGACTGGCAAAAAATTAGCGCTGTAACTTAACCCTTAGAGGTCGCTTTTTTCTCTGTACTTTTACAATATGGCTATCAAATTTTTACAAAGGTGTTCTTGCGAGCCTGAAGTAGTGTAAATTTAATTTCGATATCTCTATCCCTTTCGGAGATATCAGCCAAAACATGAATATAATTTACCTGAATTTTTGATACTTGTATGTATAACTAAATGTTACTCATACGCCGTGTATGATCTATAAAAAATGCATTATAATTGCAGAACTTCAAGACGTACTCAATTATTTTTGCTAGAAAATCTATTGTTACGCAATCTACTAAAACAATTTTGAATCACCAATGTCCTTTTATAGTGAATACGTTTTTTTTTAATATTCTTGTAAAGGATCCTGTTGTCCTTATAAAAATTCAAAGTTGGAGATTTGTTACACAGTCCTTTATAAATGGGCACCATATTAAAATCATGCCATTTTCGAAGCCTTAAGGTAGTTTTTTCTGCTAGGTATGTACAGCTTTAACTGAAAATCGGCACGGGTTACCGTAATCCTAGAACAATATAACTTCGCGCATTGAATTTTTTACTTTCAAGTTGATTTTTCTAATAATTTTTAATCGCTGTTATTAGTTTAATAGTTATAATAATCGCACTATCTAAAAAGTTTTGGAAACTTAAAAGCCTCTTTTTTAAGAGTATCTTAAGTTTTTTTGGGAAAAGTTTCAAAAATTATTAGAAAATTCACTTTGAAAAATTTCTAATACAAAATGAGCGAAAAAATTTCTAACTTTTAATTTGAATCACCCCAATTTAGATATAAACCAATTTTTTTAATTTGAATCACCCTAATTTATATATAAACTTTATAAGCATTAACTATGCTTATATACATTAGGGTGGTCCTTATTTGTATGAAAACAATTTTATCATCAGATTTTCGAAGACTCAACCTCTAAATCCATAGTAAGTATCCCGATTGGAGATGGCTTAGGCGTGTCGCAGGGGGGTCAAAGTTCAGATTGCACTATGGATCCGAAATCTAATATCCGAAATCGATAGCACAATGGTCGGAGATATCACATGCAATGCTAAGGTTCAGACTACCTCATGAGGACTCAAAAAATAAAAATTATCCTTTTTATCGAATGCTCAAAATGGATAGTACTATGGTCGGAGATATCACATACAAAATTTGATTCCGATTAGAAACACCTAAGGCGTTTCACAGAGGGTGGACTGAACTTTAACCCCCCTGTGACACGCCTGAGGCGTTTCCAATCGAACCCAGATATTGTATATGATACATTCGACCATGGTGCTACCCATGTCGAGTATTAGATAAAAAGAAAAATCCCTTTTATTTTTTTAGTCTCCCTAGAGCAAATGAACTTTGACCACCCTGCGACACGCCTAAAGTAGCACCAATCGGTATAACATTTTTTGTGCAACCGATACTTAAAATAGACTTTAACCGCCTAGGCGATTTTGGCCGTCCAAGAACAGTGAGTTATCATATTCGAGGCTCGGTTGTTGGATCTCATTGGAATTTGGTTTTATGTGGTAGGTCCCAAACCCTACGCACAACCCGTTTCTCGGGAAGTTGGATTTAAGTTACACATTTATATAGGGAGCCGCTTGATCCAAGACAGACGCCCGCTTGCAGCCGCACCTCATGATGACAGACGCTGCTGTAATATCCCCTGGCAAGCCCTTAAACCGATTGTGTCGGAGTGGCCTTGTCAGGTTGTTGCCTTCTCACATCTAGTTCACAACCGAACGGATTTTCAGTGGACATACATAGGATACGACGCGGACGTAGTGAGCGCCTTGGACCGCACATTGAAGAATCGCTCTGGCCATTTCCAGTTGAACGGTGGTCAGAAATTTTCCCCACTTGCGTGGACTCTCCTAAAAAAAATTATATATTTGATAATAAGGACCAACCTAATATACATACCCCAAAAAAAGTGCATTTAATATTTTAAGGGTGTTCTCCATGATTGTACCTTTCGTCCACAGTGGAGCATAATTCAATACACAAAAATAAATTGTAGTTTGAGAAGCATACTTATAGGCGTGTAAGTAGATTTTAGTTTTTGTCGCATACTAATAGGAGTTAAAAGTTCTTTGTTCTGTTGAAAGCAGATTAGTCCTTTCGGCCATTTTCGGATTAAAAAGGACTACAATTGGTCACTCCAGAGGGCATGCTCAAACAAATATTTCAGGCCATACAACGTGGTCAGAACTGGCATCAATCGCATCCCCATTTGGGACACATTCCAGGTGCACACTAGACTTATCGCATTTTTCGCAGGGTTTTTACTCTCGCTCACATACTATCTATGTAGTATAACTCACGTGGCATACCATATTTTATAACATTTCTTCTCAACAAAATTATGTCATTCAATCTCTCCAACTAATTTGTGTAGAAAAAAGAGATGGTCAAGCTTTGTTTGACTTGTGTATAACAGGGAACCCACTGCCCATTTTAGTATGTATAAAGATCGAATTCTACCTTGCAGAACTAATAAGGATTTTGAGACTGGACTAATGGAAACTTGATTACATGGTAGTATAAACAAAATTTGAAGTCTATCATTAGGCGCTAAACTTAATGTAGTGAACAAATGTGCTAGCTAATATATAATATGAGCCTCAAAGTATGCAACATTTTGCTTCAGTTTACTCTTAAAGCTTCAGATAGCTAATTAAACGACTTTTTCTGCATTACAGGCTTGAGTTGGGGCATAGTACAAACTGTTGTATACTTTTAGGTGTATATTTTTCGTTCGTTTAAACTTTTAGGAGTTTAAATAGATACAGCCCAAGTTGTTATAATAGTACTTCGCCCTGCCTACACTCAGGAAAGAGTTTCCATATTTCAAGGAAAAATGTCCCTTATTTGGCTCCAAGTAAGGAAAAAAGTCTTTAAATTGAGGAAAAAGTCTTTAAATTTGGGAATATATTACTTATTTCAATTTTTTCAATTTCAATTAAAAGGAAAAATAAGAAAACTTTTTTCAGATTGTAGTCCGAAGATCCACTTATAAAAAGTTACATGACGGGCTAGACAGGGTTATACTGATGTTGACAGTCCTTTTCCAAATATGAATCCGGTACGTTACGGTGAATAGCACCTTATAGTACTAGCTTGACTGTCTTGGGAACGATTTCGTTGGAGTTAGTCGCCTCTTACGACAGACATACCTACATACCTCACCCGCAGGGGTCCTTAGCCCATAATAAATGTTTCTGCCAAAGGAATACTGTATAAACTCGCTTCTTAAAAAAACATTCCCGGTTGGGACGTACCGTTAAAACCTGGCGAAATTGGGAGCACTGAAGTGGCCCTTCTATAAATACAGCTTCCCAGAAGTTGTTTCCCACTAACTTCCCTTTTTAGCTTCTAAAAACTTGAAGAGACATATATCTTTTCACACACCTCCAAAAGTACCTTACCGTTACCCCTCCCCCACCTAAAGGAAACCGTTTAGCTGAACCCTAAATGCATATCATATGTGTCCAACTGTGGAACTCACTCCTTGCACAACCACCCATACATACCATGAGTATGTGTTGAAGTGAGAGCCAACCTAAAATTGCAAGTTAAGAGTGCCGGCAACAGCGCTTTGATGACGCCGCCTTCCTAGACGCGCAGCAAGCAGCAAGGAAAGACGTTCAGAGTTTCTTAGCAGTCGATAAGCAAGTACCCGTGTGAGCTTGTGTATGCGTCTTGAATAAGGATGCATGCACTTTAGTACTTGAGAAGTTCGGAGCTTTAGTACTTTTATACTTTACCACGCTGCACAATTCGGTGATAATCTGCTGTACTTGGGTTTGTTGCACACTTTTCCTGCTACTTAGTACAAGCTCGAGAGCCACTTCATTCACACCAAAAAAAGGATTTTCCAAAGGAAGCCGCCTGCAGTAAAGTCGGTGCTCACCGCACCTACAACATACGTGTGGCATATGTCTGTTCTTTGTATATTTTCGTTTTTGTTCTTGTTGTTAAATTTATGCTCACTTATGTCATATCCTTGAGTATCCTTATTTATTTAATAAACCACAACAACGCTAAAATGTGCAACAAACAGCCACTAAACAACACAATTAAGCAACACTTGAAAAGAGATTTGGCCACAAAAGACGAACAACACTCAAAATCTTAAGACAATTTAGAGAAGCTTTGAAGTTTTTCCGACCACATTTGTGGTTGTAAGTAGGATCTTTCAAGCAAGAGTTATGGAGGAGAGGGGTGGAGAAAGAGATGATGTCATAATTATAAAGCTCCTGGTCGGGGCTACAAGAGTGGCGATACCTGGATTAACATCCTATTAAGCACTAGTGGTACTAACCGGACGAGAAACCGAAAGCGAAAACGAAATAGAAAATGAAACTGAAACTGGAACTGAAACTGAAACCTGAACCGAAGTTGGAACGAAACTCTGAAATCGGAACGGAGGCCGGGAGAGACATTGAATTCATAACTAGAATTGACACCTGAACCGAAATTTAAACGGAACCTGGAAATGAAATTGATACTGAAACTAAAACTGCAGCTCAAACTGTAAACGAATCGTCAACCGCAACCGAAACCAGAACCGTAGTAGCTCAAACTGGTACCAAAATTAGAACAAACTTTGTAAACGAATCGAAAACCGAAACAGAAACGAAAACTGGAGCCAAAAATAAAACGTGAACTGAAGCTGAAATCGAAGCTGTAACCCAAACTAGAGCCGAGATAGTTAATGAAATTGGAACTGAAACTGAACCCGAAGTAGAAACCAAATATGGAACTAAATGTAACACGGAAAGAGTCCAACTGGAGCTGGGACTAGAAGCTGTAATGCAAGCACTAACCTAAACTGGAACCAATATAAAAGTTGAACAGCGACTGACAACCAATCTGGAACCGAAACATAAACAGAAATATGACCGAAACAGGAAACGGAAACGAACTAGAATGTAAGCCTAAACCAACTGACAAAGAAACGGAAGTGCAATTTTTAAGCAATCTGGAAACTGAGATCAGAACTGTAGTCTTAACTGGAACCAAAATTTAAACAGAGACTGTCACCTATCCAGAACAGAAAAATAAACAGCAGCATGAACTGAAATTGCGAAGGGAACCGGTGTTTAACCCAAAAATTAAACGGAAACCAAAACTGAAACAGACGCAATTGGAATGAAAACTTAACTAAAGTCGGATTAAAGACCCAAACATAGAAAACGTGTAGAAACGTCAACCACGGCGGATGGCTTTTTCACACCCATTACACAACTCCAATTCATTGAAATCGAGCTTCACCCAACCTTTTATACCTCTTCTCCAACCAACCAACCCTCGAAATGAATTTATATATGTCTTACGAAAGACTTACCATTGATTTCTCTTTCGCTACGTTCTCATTTACAGTTACTGCATAGCACTTACAGCGACACCTATGCTCATTAACTGGCATTACTGTTAACATAGAACATCTTAGCATACAGCCCCATCTATCGTCCGTTTTTGTAAATAAACAACAGCTACTTACCTACTTACTGTTGTGTGGTAAAGTGGTGGGGAAATGAGTGAGTAAGAAAAACACGACTAAATAACAACAAATACTACGAGTAGAAATGTATGAAAGGCTGTGCGTTCAGTTGAGTGTTTGAGTAATTGAACTGTTTATAAAGAAACTTCACTCCAATTGCAAAGGAATATAGTGAGTTGTTCAGTTGAGTGAGCTAACTGTTTTTATGAAGTAACTCAACTCAAGTTCTTGACGGTTGTGGTGAGTAGGGGTTATCGCGCAAGTGTGAGTGAGCTGATAAGTCTAGTTTGGGAGGCAATGAAGAGATCACACCAGCATGTTATATAGTTCAGGGGGGTTTACTAGATACTAAAGCCACCGTGATTGGTAAAAATATCTGAGTAGCTACCCCGATCTGTGATTCTACAGTCCTGAGAGCTTATAAAGAAAATTTTCTATACATAATGATTTGATCCAAGCACAAATAATTCAAAGAGAGGATCAGTAGGGTTCCCCAGATGGGGGCTTGGAACATATGTACATCTTCTCGTCGTCAGTCGGGATAGATTCATTCCGGCAAAGGACGGTCCATAAGCGAGTAGTAAAAAAATATTTCTAAAAAAAACTCTGTGAACCTTACCTAATTACTCCTGATTCCGGCTTCCCCTCAGTAGGCCAGATTTTGAGCATTGGGTACAAAAATTACTCTATTAGGGAGTCCAGAAGATCTTATTATCAAAAACAACGTTATGTTTCCGCTAGATTAGCCGATACGGTCAACATTTATTGTGCTACCAAAATAAACTATTAAAAAATCTTCATAAAAGGGGTTCCAAGGAACTTATCTAAAATTTAAGTACAGAGATTTCGCAATCCCAAATACAATTTGAGTGCTTCGTAATCTATTTCAATTATGCCCGAACATTAAGGTAGAACGTTCTTTGTTCCCACGGCAGTAGGGATGGGTCTATGGAACATAATTCAGAGCCCGACGAAATCGCAATTTAAGGAGGACATTAGGATTGCGAAGGATTTTAGAATCTGAAGTAGTTTTCTGGTGAGCTGCAGAGCTCAACCTTTGAACACAGAACACAACCTACAGAAAATCAAATACGAATAAAGAGAAATTTTCGGAGGAAATTTGGAAAATTGATGAAGAATTTTGAAATCTTGGGGTCGATTTTGCAGTGGCTTTCGGCTAAGATAGAGACTTGAAAAATGAAACCAAGGTTCCGAATCCAATTGCAAGGTGGAAAAGACGTGAATTTTATATATTCCTGTACTTGTGAAGATAAACTAAGTATGGAACTTATTTTATCTCTATCATCTGTTGACATTTTTGCATTTTCGACCATTGTGCCCCCCGCACAGAGACTCCCCCACAGAAAAAAATTCTGGATCCGCCCTTGAACATACTAGTATTTGTTATTGTATATAATTTTTATTATCTCAAAGTCACTCGAATTGATAAAATACAACAACTATAACAAAAAAATTGGAGATAAGTTATAGGCAAGAAAATTTAAAGTCATATCGTAGCCAACTTAAGTTATAATAAGCCGATACTAAATAAATAAATTAATAACGTTATCAAAGTTATTAAGCAAGAATCTGTTATTACTCAGGATTTCATTTTTATATGTATCAATCAAATTTCGATATCACCTGAGTATACGCTTGAGATGTGACCAGTTCCGGGATTTTAGAATTTTGAGTTCAATTTCGGGATCCCGAATATAGGTCAGGGCATCGCATATCGTCGGCCACTTTGTTTTGTTCTTTAACCCAAGGCAGGGGCGGATCCGCGGAGTGAGTTTTCAGGTTCAACCCCTCTTCGGGATCTAAAAAGTCATTTTTTTCACAGTAATTCACATAAAAAAATATAGTAAAATTAAGCAAAAAAATATATTAAAAATTACACAAAAAATATGGTAAAAATTACACCAAAAATATAGTAAAAATTACGCAAAAATGCAGTAAAAACTAAAAAAGATGGTAAAATGTGCACCAAAAAATTCACTAAAAAATTTACAAAAAATATAGCAAAAATTACACAAAAAAGGTAGTAAAATAAAAAATATAGTAAAAATTACCCAAAAAATATAGTAAAAATTACAAAAAAGATATTTAAATGTTCACCATAAATACAGTGAAAAATTACAAAAATATACAGCAAACCAATTCAGTCTAAAATTCACAAAAAATATAGTAAAAATTACGCAAAAAATGCAGTAAAAATTACACAAAAAAGATGGTAAAAAAAAAACCATTAGTAAAAATTACACAAAAATGCAATAAAAATTACAAAAAAGATATTTAAATGTACACCAAAAATATAGTAAAAAAATTACAAAAAATTATAGTAAAAATTACGCCAAAAATTTAAAAAATATAGTAAAAATTACACATAAATATATTAAAACGGCCAGAAAACAGCCAACTGACATTTTGCGTTTACATAATACACATTCGGTAACTTTTTAAAAAAATCAGATACGTACGTCGTACATATATAATTTTTTGAAAAACAAGCATAAAGGTCAGTTTTGAGAAAATGTGAATAAAAAATGTCCTCGGAATAAAAAAAACATTTAACCCCTCCCCAAAACCCTGGATCCGCCACTGACCTAAGCTCGTATAACGAATATGAAAACTTGGTACTAAAGGAGATATCGATTACTGATAATAATCGAGAGATTATACAGCTCGCACCCTTTTAGCCACACAAATTTTCTAGAATAGAATACAGTTATACAGTGAGAATATCTCATCCCTACACATCTCCACTTTTCGGTAGTCTCATCTCTAAAATGCATACTTTTTATTGGTTGAACTTGCGAAACCCCCTTAGCGATTTGAACTGTAAAATTATTTTTTATCAAATAGACATATCTTTATACGTCTACAAAATTGACACTTTTAGGGCCCTAGTTTATTGAAGTACATAAAATTGGCCCACATTGTCGCCTGATGTCAACGCCAATAAGCCGATAACTTTTATGGAAAGCTCAATAAATTTAGACTCATTTCTAGTTTATGCCTTTGTCGGAGTAGTAGGATTTGATCATGAGGTTATATGCTGATATGCATAGCACACTCACTATCAGTGCTGTTCAGTTCTTATCGTGCACTTGACAACCATATTGTGTCATCGCTGAAAACAGTTAACTGCACTTCACTAGCTAGCTGCAAATTCAGTTCGATATTAGCCTCGAAAAGCGTTAGTGTAAAACGGGCGTGCAAAGAGAAAGGAAAAATTTAGGAATTTAATAAAAAAAGACATATCAAGTCAGTAGATACTAAAGGTATCATCAGTTTGACAATGGGCAACCAGAAATCACGAGACAGCACGAGCTTGCATAAAGTCGATATTTT
The DNA here is from genome assembly GCA_964058755.1 of Campiglossa producta. Taxonomy (NCBI): domain Eukaryota; kingdom Metazoa; phylum Arthropoda; class Insecta; order Diptera; family Tephritidae; genus Campiglossa; species Campiglossa producta. The sequence goes on from CAXKVI010000005.1 coordinate 7,112,217, forward strand.
TTCAAATGATAATTCAAACGTTAGCCAATTAAAATATAATGACAGTAATAGTTGTTTATTGGCGGTACAGTTCGGTAGTGAGGTGGGTTGAATTCAGTTTATAGTCGAAATGTGTTGAGTTTGACAAAATGCTTGACAATGAAAGAAAGTCTCAAAGAGACTCGAAAGATACACTTGAGCAAACAAAACCATTAATCGCACACCTTAAACGTTTCTAATGAAACGAGCTCTGTCTGCTCTAGTACCGTCTATCACTGCGAGCAAAGAGACCGCTAGTTCTCAAAATAAGGCTAAAGGACTAATGATAGATATCTCACGTTCATCACGGTGACTTAGACCGGTGCAACCTTAGTGTATTTTCTGAATTGTGGATCTCTTTTCAGCAATAGGGGGCTATCCGTCACCGGCTACCAGCTAAATAAAGTCTACAGCCACGTATGAGTTCCCCCCCGTCTTCCAAAGAACTTAATGATTTCCAACAAAAGTGTGGGTCTAGTATCTTTTCAAGAATCAGCACAAAACAAGATCACAATATCATGCCTAAAGTTCACTTAGAACCATAGACTTCATTCAGGAAGCTTTCAATTCCAAATACAAATGCTAGCCTCCAGATCTTTTAGAGACTTGAGTGAAGCCTTACATACTTTAGGAAGCCGAGTTGAGTTATAAGTCTGCTCAGCTCATCCCGTGAGGGATAACTACATATTTCTTGTGGTGGTATTACAAAGCAAGATGACAGGATTGGGACTATTTATTAGCTTAAGCCGAGGTCTGCTGGAAAAACTCATCTGTCCGACATTGTGAAGTCTTCATAACAATCTCCGATAGCAGTTTTGGGTCTGAATCTGCTGTACGACAGCCATTGGGACTTTGATCGCGGGGCACGTCAGTTCTCATAAGAAATACCTTGTAAGGTTAGGGTGAATGGATTTATTAGTAAGCTCTCATGCGCCAATTCCACATACACAGTTAACCCGCTTTTGTGCGGGATGTCTTCCTATTTAGTGGAGCTTATAAGAAATTTTAAAAAGTAAACTTTCTTAATCTGATCACACTCTTCATCCCTAACTTGGGGATGTGGTTTCCACTTTGTGTTAAGTCGTGAGCCGAGAAAGTAAAAAGGTTCTGATCTAAATTTCAGATTCGTGGACTTAAAAAAGTAGCTAAAGACCCATAGCTTCAAATCTATCGGAAATTTCCCCTGGATGAGGACTCTCGGCTTTGCACTTTCCAAATAAAACCTCTTACGAATAACGTACTTTATTTTTATTCCAGAAAACCATAACAGTCCTAAAATACAACAGCTCCGAAGATGAGTGGATGCCTTGTCACACAATACCCGTAAGCGGTCTTTTTCGCACTACAATCGTTAAGAACTACATTATTTTTCACGATTGGTTACAAGGCATGCGCGTTTGCTGTTATGACATAACCACAAGAGCGATACGTACGATCAAGCCACTGAAGGAGAACCAACCTTATTGGAGTTGTCATTGTGTTGCTGAGTTTGAGGATCGCCTCTATGTGATAGGAGCTGACATTGAAGATGATCGACGTGTGTATTGGTAATTTCTGGAGCTTCAGATATAGAGTTAAAATAAAAACTTGAATTCTAAATCTTTTATCCCTCTCCCTCGCTTACAGCTGGAATCCCACAACGGATGTGCTGAGCTCTGTACCCAATTTGATTATAGGACGCACGAGAGCTACAGCTATGAAACATGGTGGTTATTTGTATGTCGTTGGTGGTCAAGTTGGCAGCATTGGCAAGTTTCGCGATTCAAATGCTGTGGAACGTTTTAATCCGCGCCAAAATCGTTGGGAACTTTGTGCACCAATGGAGCATGCGCGTGGTGTACTAGCGGTGAGAGTGAAAATTTTATAGAATTTTTTCTTTTCAAAACAACCGCCTTTTCTTTCCTTTGGCAGTTGGCTTCTGCTGGTGATTATATATACGCATTGGGCGGCGACTGCGCTGATATACCAACAAATATAGTGGAGCGATACGATACGCGGACGAACACTTGGACTGAGGTTGGTATTATTAATTTATGTAGTGTAACTCGAATTACGGATTTTATTCTCCTGACTTTTGACAGTTTTATCTCGACCGATTGACTTTGGTCTTTGGTTTTTGATCTTTTTCTGTGATCATTTTTTGTTCGATCTGTGATCTGATTTTCGAGCCATGTTTATCGATCTCTGACGTTTCTGTTGTCTTACGGAATTTATTCTACTCACTTTTGATCTTTTGATCTATATCGACTGGATTTGGTCTTTAGACTTTAATCACTTTCTTCTCCTCTTTCAATCCATGAACTACTATGGCTGATCTATTTATACTTTATTTTTAATCTCTACTCCTCGATATTTTCTGGAATTTGATCTTCGATCATCGGTTTTTTAATCGTTGTTCTTGATCGACGATAGACTTGGGTAGTTCTTGAACTAATTAGTTCATTAAACTAGATCATGGAAGTGATCGCAGGAACTAGTTCCAAATTTGAAATGAACTACTTGAACTATGTAAATTTTTCGTCAAACTTATAGGATTTATTGAGAATGAGAAAATACCGAGAAACGAAAACATGTGCTAAAGTAAAATCCCTGCCAACCACAAATTAGGGCTGTGCAATACCAAAAATGGGCAAAAGTATGCATCGAAACAACAACGCCTAATTCCATAATTTTCGACACAAATTAGAAGCTCCAACATGAGTAGAAAGAAAACCTCGTTGAACAAAATTTCCCACTTTTTTATCCACTTTTTTGGTAAGCACTACCCAGTAATTTCCGAAGATTTGCTCCGTTGTTGGTTAGCAAGATTTGTACTTTCGGACATATAGTCGTATTTTTTTCCTTTAATAGTCAACTGCAAAAACACGTTGAAAAGTATAGGAGAAGATATCAAAAGACCCGCCTCTGGTTTATTGATACCGAGACCAAAAGGCATCTTTTTATACCCTTCCGAACATTTTTGGGTGTGTTTTAGCAAATTTTGGGTAAGGTAAACAAATACTAATACAAGTTCTAAATGAACTAAAATCGAACTACATGAACTAGTTCATTTTGGTGACCTAGTTCGAAATCTCTTGATCACTTTATTGAACTAAAATTCCCCACTCTAATCGAATTTTTTCCCCATTGGTTCTCACATCTTTTATCGATTATCATTTTGTCACACCTTCCAGGTCACCGCAATGCCTACACCGAAAGTTTTTGCCGGTGCTGTTTACTTCAATAATCGCTTAATGGTGTGTGGTAACTCTGCCACTAGTGAGGATTGTTCCATCATTGACGTATACGATGAGGCGAGCAACGAGTGGAGTCGCCAGAAGAACATGCCAACAGAAGGACCTTTTTCATATATTCTAGCTACGCCGCAATGGACCAGGCAATTGGAGTCGCTTAAAGAGTTTTAAAAAATCATAAAATTATTTATATTAGAATAAAATAATTTAGTGAAAAAAAAATCGTAAAAAAGGCTATAAAAAAATAAAAAAATAGTTTGAGTATTGAAAAAAACATAAAGAGAATTTTTTCCAAAATTGTATTTTTAAATTTAATAAAATTTCAGTAATTTTTTAATTTTTCTAGAGTTTAAATTTTTGATTTTTTTTTTTTTTTTGTTTTTGAATTCAAGTTAATAATATTTTTTTTAACTTTTTATTAAAACTTGATTTTTTTTTTAATTTTTTTAATTTTCATTAATTGAAGCCTTTTCCTCAGCCCTTTTTTCAGCAAAAAAAAAATGTTTTTCTCAAAAAAAAATTGCACTCAAAGTCCAAAATTTGACTTAAAGCCATATACAAAACATGCAGTTGAAATTTAAAATATTTTCATTTATTTTATTGCCTGAAACAATATTTCTTTTTATTAATTCACAGCAATTTTTTATGCATAGTTTTTCAATACATTTTCATTGTTTTTACTGTTCTTTTGTAATTTTATTTTATTATATTTTTATTTTGTTAATTTTTTTTTTGTGAACCAACGAATTTTTGAGCAACCGAAAATTTGTGGCATCAACAAATTTCGCCATAAGCTGCCACTGCACCTTTAACCAGCACAACCACACACACATGTGCGGGAACTATGAATTTTGTAATATTTTTACAAACGTTGCTTTTGTTTTACAGCCGCGTTGTTGTATGAAATAAAAACTTATAATAAAAAGGGCTTATGAAAAAAAAAATGTATGTATGTATATAAAACAAAAGCGTCCACTTGCACTCATATGCACACACATCTATTCGCGCGTACCCGCTTGCCTATCCACCCATACAATGTGTTTTTGACCGATTAAAACGCTTCCAGGCAATTTGGCATTGAACAAAACCAATCGCCGGTAACATGATGAAATATGAACATAAACAATGTCGGTACAAAAACAGAAAAATTTTAGCACGGTGTTATGGTGCTGCAGCGTGTGTTAGTTTAATTTCGTGGTAGAGTTGGCAATGAGTGTGTAATTTTTGGGTATTTTATGTTATAATAACTCAAAAATTGCATTACAAAGGAGATATTGTGGAAAAAATTACAGTTTTAGCAGAAATGTTGATTCTTCCAAGAATTGTTTGTAAAAACATGCAAATAAAAAAATTTCCCAAAAAATTTCCCTTTTGGGAATTTTTTATTTTTGGAATTTTTCACATTTGAAACAAAGGCTTTTAGTAAAAAAATTATTTTTTTCATGTTTCTAATAAAAAAAAAATGTCCCTTTAAGGATATTTTCTCTAAACGCGGTTTTATGATATCTCATGGCTTCATTACTCTTGCAAATACTTTTAAATACCCTCATAAATGTAATTCACTTAACATTTTTGCTTATTTTTTCGAAACTGTTTATTGTAATTTTTCTAAATAATAATTTGATGGGTTGGGGTCAAAATTCTGCTTTTTTGGAAATTCTGCATTCATAATTCCGGAAGTCGAAACACCGGAAATCAAAATTATGGAAGTCAATATTCTGGAATCCAAAATTCTGGATAACGAAATTCTAAATTGCAAAATTCTGGAAACCAAAATTCTGAAATTCAAAATTCTGTAATTAATGATTAAAAATGCGTGTTGATAACAAAAAAAGTGCGCACTTTTTTTGTTATCAACACGCATTTTTAATCATTAATTACAAAATTTTGCCTTTAACATTTAACTGGACTTGTTCTGAAGGAATTAAAAACAAATGTACCGTGCGTATTGACACACAATTTCACGGCTGTGAAATGTTATACGAAAAAAAATGAACATTCTCATGATCCATGTGCGCATAAAAAATCGGTTGCAGATCCAAATAATCATTTTAAAAATATGGTTTCGCTTGAGTTTTCTGCAGCCTAGCCAAATAATTCAGCGTTCGGTATCTATGACAGAAAAACACATTGGACATTATCTGTCATCAAGAGTTGCCCTTAAGTTAAAAATTAGAAGACAACGGAACAGTTTAAAATGTTTTAAAGAGCCAACTTGTGTTGAAAAAATAGACATTCCTTTATTATCACTTTACGTTTTGGAAGGTCAACTATTTATTTTAAGTAAGAAAGTTATTAAAGTTATGGCGAATGCATTCTTATTTTTGGAACAAAATCTTCGCTGCAGTTGTTAAATGAGAGCGACTGCTGGATTATGTACGGTAAATTTGACGTTGTTCCAACGATGATGAGGCAGCTATTTATCATACACGGCTGAGTAGAAATACAAATTGTTCCGCTGGTTTTCTGTCTTATGACCAAAAAATCAAAGTCAATGTATATTTCTTAAATATAAGCACAATTTATTAAAATACTCGATTTTGCTCAAATTTTGGGTAAATTCCGGAATTATGAAAAACCAGAATTTTGAAATACAGCCAAAAAAGGCGAAGGAAGTGCGGAATTCCGATTTCCAGAATTTTGTCGACCCAGAATTTTGATTCCGGAATTTTGACTTCAGAATTTTAATTTTAGAATTTTGACCGTTTCCGTAATTTGATCTGTCAAGTGACAAAGAACACTATGAGATCAAATGCATAGTTATTGTGAGATATTGTGGATAAAAGTACAGTTTCAGCAAAATTGTGTGTAAAAACATGCAAATAAAAAAAATTCCCAAAAATTTCCCTTTTGGGAATTTTTTATTTTTGGAATTTTTCACATTTGAAACAAAAGCTTTTAGTAAAAAAATTATTTTTTTCATGTTTCTAATAAAAAAAAAGTTTCCCTTTAAGGATATTTTCTCTAAACGCGGTTTTATGATATCTCATGGCTTCATTACTCTTGCAAATACTTGATAAATGTATTTCATTTAACATTTTTGTTTATTTTTTATTTGTTTTCAAATTATTTTTATTATCATTTTTTTAAACAATAATTTGATCTGTCAAATGCTAGAGAGCACTATGAGGTCAAATTCATAGTTATTGTGAGATATAGTGGAAAAAATTACAGTTTCAGCATAAATATTAGTTCTTTCAAGAATTGTATGTAAAAATATACAAATAAAAAAATTTCCCAAGAAATTTCCCTTTTGGGAATTTTTTTCTTTTGGAATTTTTCATATTTGAATCAAAAGCTTTTAATAAAAAAAAAAACAATTTTTTTCATGCTTCTAATAAAAAAAAATTTCCCTTCAACATTTTTGCTTATTTTTTATTTGTTTCCAAATTATTTTCGAAACTGTTTAATTTTATTATAATTTTTTTTTTTTAATAATAATTTGGTCTGTCCAATGCCAAGTAGCACTATGAGCCCAAATGCATAGTTAGTGCAAAAACATAAATGAAAAATTTTGTGTCCGAAAATTGCAAATAAAAATCGAAAATTCAAAATTCAGAATTCCCAGTTAAGGAATTTTTTTTTTAATTCTCTAAGATTTTTCTCATCAAACAAACGTGTTTTTTTAATAAGAAATAACTGGCATGCACGAAAATTTGGGGTTTTTTGTAGCAAAATTAAATTTCGAGCAAATTTGAAATTGATTTCTAAACTTAATAAGTTTTTTTTTAATTTCCCTTGTGGGAAATTTCATTTTTATATTGTTTTTAAGTTTTTTTTTTCGAAATTACTCACTACAAAGAGGAGTTTACGATATTTTCACAGAAACATAAATATTTCCCTTAAATTTCCTTTTTGGGAAATTTTATTTTTTCTCACTTTTTAGTCCAAATTTGAAGTATTATAATAATTTTGATATTCTGATATCGCAATTCAAGTTAAACTGAGAACAATTACTTCATTTAAATTCCAAGAATTTGCTCCCAAAAATTCGTGACTCATTGGCAACTCTGTACCTCTCCATCACGCCAGCTTGTAGTACAATCAATGCTACAACTTTATGTGCATTTTACCCCCTGAAAATATTTGTACTCGGTTATATGCTCTTTAGTATGCATTTGTTTTTCAAGTTTATCTACAGAATATTAGAAAATCGTGATTTTAAAAAATTCATAGCATTTCCATACAATGATTAAATTTTTTTCAACAAGAGTTTTTTTTCAGCCTAAAACTCTACTAAACAAACATGCAAGTTTTGATACATGCCTACATATTTCTTCCATGTAACTGTAGTTGGTTGGTTGTTGGCTTTTTTTTAATTGTTCCATTCACAATTCTTGTTGAGTTTTGAATATGAATATTTGAATCAACTACAAATTCGCTGAGCAATAACCATAACGTGTTGCATATTTTTAGTTGTAGTTAAAAATCGCCTAATGCAGCGCACACACCGAAGCACATAAATGTTTTGCAATAACAAAATGTTGAAAAATATTCAATTTGAAATTCAAATGAATGTTTGAAAGCGTGTTGAAGTGCAACGAATCTATTCACGGGGCATTTAAAAGTTATTTTAAGCGCCTAAAAATATGCAATGGTGCGCGTATTTGCGTTTATAGTGCATGTTTTTGAATTAGCGAAGCTTGTAAGCATTTATAACAGCTTTAGTAGCAAAAAAAATTGTTTAATTTATGAAGGTAGTTGGATTTCAATATTTTTAGAGACTTTAAGCGGTTTGTAAATTATTAAATTTCTTTTTGGGGATTTTTTTTTAGTGAGGAATTTTGGAAATTTTTATATTTGTGGTTAGAAACCAAACTTAGGGAGAATTTCTCTGACTATCATCATCATTCATCATTTACTGAAGTTGATATATGCGCGGATATCCGATGTGATGAAGTCGGCTGGACTATCCATTTGGAGTATATGGGGAAAATTATCCTATTCTAATGACTTCCTCCGAGCTGTGGCGATTTACAGCCATTCTCATTGGCACCCTACCCTCGGCCCGAAGGCTAGAATGCCTAAGGTGCTCTATCTAAGACACGACATTGTTTTGAAGGCGGATGAAAGCGAGTCTACTGGTGAATTGCAGTTTGTCTTGGTGCAAGCGGCTCGCTATATAAATGTGAAAATCTTTTTCAAAACCCCGAAAACGGGTTGTACGCTGGGTTTGGGACCCGCCACGTAAAAACCAATTCCAATGAAAAGAAAAAATATCTAGCCTCGGATGAAAATCCCCTTTATGTTGACGACTCGGCAAAAAGAACTCATGACAATGATAAGGATATTAGGGAATGTACCTGGAATTTCCGGTTGATGTCCTCATTAATGCAAAGACTACATCACCGCCCTGCAGGACGGGACAAGGAAAGACGACCATCGGACCTTGTGACGTATACTACAGTGGCCAGAGACGCAGCAAATTGCGTGGTGTAGGATTCGTGGTGGGAAAGAGACTTCGCCGCCAAGTAATAGCGTTCACCCCGTGGACGAGCGTCTTGCTGCGATCCACATCAAAGCGAGGTTTTTCAACATAACATTCATCTGCGCCTCTATGCGCTGACTGAGGAGAAGGACTCCTTCAAATATAAACTTGAACAGTCCTATGATCGCTGCCCCCAACATGATATCAAAATCGTCCTGAGCGACTTTAATGCCAAGGTGGGCAAGGAAGGGGTCTTTGGTCCTACAGTTGGAAAATTTAGTCCCCACGATATAACATCACCCAACGGCACTAGGTTGATTTACTTCGCCGCTCCTCGCAATATTCCAAGGTTCCAGCATAAGCGAATACACCAAGCCACCTGGCTGTCCCCTGATCAAAGAACAAGAAACCAGATTGGTCATGTCATGAACGACGGCAGACACAGCTCCACCGAATAGCGGCGATATACCAACAGGTTATCAGAACCTCTAACGAGATTTTTGCCGAGTTTCTCTTCGAACTTGTAGTATGCTGCTTTGATTTTTTTCCTACATGTTGGCGGGACCTACAGTTTTTTGCCGACTCCGAACGGCACTTGCAAATGAGTTTTTGCTGAGCAGCTTCTCATGGCAGAAATAAACCCGGAAGACAACCTCGACAAATACGGAGATAGGATCGGTCGGCCAGTTACTGCGGACTATGTAGGGAGCAACTGCTCGGACAAATGTGCCTCCTTCTGTTACTTGTTCAGGTTATTCAAATAGAACAACAAAATACCTCCGAGTGGAAGTGTGCGCAGTTCCATCAGGCTCATCTCAGCCTACTCTAAGCAGCCTCGGCTGCCCCTAGCAAATGATAATACCTACGTCTTATACTGGAAATTTGATTTTGCTTACATTCACAGCTTACAGTTGAACATCCACGTCCTTCTAGTATCCTTAATTGCGTGTATCTATATCTCTGCCTTTTGTTAGGTCATACTCAAAATATGTTTTGATTATTTTCAGCTTGGCTCAGTAGGCTTGTCTATTCGATTTCCGCCAGTTATGTGGATGAAGGATGGTTGCAGAAGGGCAAATTGATGTGATATGGATATGAATGAGTGTATGAAGTGCATATATATGCCAGCGCTTCTATATACCTACTTATAAATATGTAATCAAGCTACACATCACCACCCTACCATCCATCCAATAAGGGTGGCAACGACCCTTTTCAAAACTCTCAAACAACTTTGCCAACCATCATTTTGTATAATTAAATATTTTTCGCTTAGCGTTAATCCGTAATAGATACCGTTAAGGCTGTGTGATGACGCTTCTTGTTAGGACACCATCCGACGCCTTCGACTTTGACAGCAGTGGCGTGGCGTAGCGTGGTTGCGCGTCGCATTAGTTTCGTCCTTTGATATACGGAAATTTGGCAGCAAATATTTACATTCACGCACAAACACACTTACCTACGCGATGTGTTTGGCATTAAAGACTTCGCACCCAAAGCGCTATTCAAAATGCAAATCGAAAAACAACAAAAAAAAAATTCAGCAAAAACATGGCCGTCTTGTCAGTCTGTTATGCCTAATTCAAGCAACCCTTACGTACTGGGGCTTCCTTTTTTCTTGTTACTTAGCCATATCAGGCTTTTTATATTTTACCTTCAGCTCAGCGTTTTCGTTTGATGTAGACCTTTGAAGGTTTCTCAATTTTCCGTCGGCATTTCATGAGCTCATAATTGAATCATTTTTCGATTATTTTGTGAATATTTCTTGAGGGCTCTCTTGGGAACATCTTTGGTATTGAAAATATTTTAAATTTTCCTTCTCATCATTCGTTTCCTTGTTCGTCATATCATTGTTTCCTTCTTGTTATCCTATCGTTCTTTCTTAGCAAAGTATGCCTGGAACGTGATCTGAACTCCGACCAAATCTGTTGAATCAAACAGTGAACCCGGAGGAAGCTGAGTGGACTGGCGTTGACCTCAGAGCTTAGTGAAAATCCGTCTCTTTACGATCCAGACGCAAGTCATGAGACTTAACCTTTCTTCCTTGGAATGTTAGGAATCAAGTATTTATAATAGTGTGACCTATCCCTTTCATACATATGTAAGTTGAACTGGAATCTTAATAAAAAGTACGAAGAAAAATGGGCCTATCGAGCTCTGCAACCCTAAAACTTGGACGAACCTTAACATCAGGTTAGGTGGAAACCGTCCCTGAAGAAAGGAGATACACAGTGTAGTTCTACAGTTGATAAGATTTCGCCACCTTGCAAGAGACGATGTGGCCTGAACTCAAATCGAACTGATCAAGAGCGGACTCCAAATGAACAGCACCGATATCGAGCTCAGAGCTTTTTGACCCTGCGGGTTAGGGGTTTAGAATATGCCCGAATATGCCGGAGATAGGCATACCGGTCGTAAGAGGCGACTAATATGCACATAGGTAATGACGTGCTAATTCGATGGTTGATCTACGGATATGAGGGATGACATGACCTAGAAGATGCCAATGGTTATACCAAATCACTCCCGAGACAGTCGGGCAGTACCACAAGGGAGTATAGGAGCGTACCGGGTTCATATCCGGCCAAGGACTGTCAATTTCGACATCACTCACCAAAACTTTTGGGGAAATTTATTAGAAAACAAGGCACTGATCTGAGCTAACCCCAAGTTTCGTACAGAACATGGCTATAATCTGAAACCTCCACATTTTATTTACTCATACACCGCTCGGTTAACAATACACTTGAAATTTTATGTTAAACTATATTTGGTACGAGGAGCTCCATTGATTCCTAGCAGGGCCGCACTTTGTTTCGTTTGCATCGCAGATAGCTATCCACTTCAGCTTTCCGACGGAATGTAGCCTCCCACTTCCCCTGCTTCTATAGATGGGTTCCAAGAAAGAGGCCAAGTTCTCCATGAGAAACTAGGCCTAGCAACTGGAACTAGAATTATATTAGTCCCATTGCTCCATACTGGATGAGGACGAGACCATTGAAGCCGGCCATACTTCAAAACTTTTAACTACCTTCGAAATATTTGAACAAATATTTGCTCTCAGAAGTGCTAAGTGAACTCCGCTTTCTCTGCTTCCATCATCAGCTCCCACTCTGCCCTCATACGCGCCCAAGATCTTTCTCGCGCCACCACAAAACAACTCAATTAAAAAATATATTCGTAGAAGCACTTCAAATCAAATTAATTGATGGACAAAGGAAGAGTTCAAGTACGTACTTTAGGCAGCATAAAATAATTTATTAATTATGAGAAATTCAGAGCCTTTGTCTCGCGATTCATAGTATTTTCTCTGCTTCTTTTTTGCAGCTCTTACTTTTCCAATTAAAGTTCAATCAATCAATTGAACTAGAAATCTATTCAAAAATTTTTGTTTGCATGTCGAGTGGTGACATTTTTTAAGCTGTGCTAGCTGGCAACGCCATTTTGAACAGAGTTGCTGCTGCTCCCCCCAAGCTCACAAGTCGCCCACTGCATCCTCAAGTTCCCAGAAGCTTGGACTTTTTAGCATAATTATATTTCATTTCGCTCGTATTCATACGAATAAATAATTATTGAAATTAAATAGTCAATGAGTGAGAGCAATTACCGAAGCACGCCATTACCATTGCGGCCACTTCAACTTTTTGTGTAACGGTAACGGTGAAATAGCGGCGACCAATTTAATAGAGCGCTGGCGAGTGGGTAAGAGAAAACTATAAGAAATTACTAAAGTAACAAGTCGAAGTCGGTTGAGTTTGAGTGCTTCATACCCAGATGTGGAAATCGTCTTGCGTGATGCACCCAATCTGGCAACACCGTTCCACAAGAGGTTCAATGAACAGGCCAAGGCAAGAAATCCATCGTCTGTGGTCCCGGGATTGTTGGATTTGTCGAAGTGGAAGGGCCTCTCCGTCGGAACCTCACTAATACAAGGGTCCTCAACACTTTTAAAGGACAGGCCAACAGAAAAGAGCTGTTCAAGAGCGATTAGAACTCATATTCGCCCCGCCAACTCCCCTATAAGTGGCAAAGCAAGACTTTGCTGGACAGTCGGATCATATTTCGCACTAGGTCTGCATCATCTCAGTCGCCCTTCCTCTGCTGCCAAATTCGATGTCGATAGGAAAACCTTCTGGGTGGGAGTTTCTTTCGCCATTCACATAACATGATCTAGCGAGTGGAGCCTTTGGGCTTTAATTCGCCACAATATGATCAGATCGGCGTAAAGCTGGTACAGCTCAGCGTTTAGTTGTCTTCGATACCCGCCATTGGCATTACGGAAAGAACCATTAATCCTTCTAAGAACTTTTTTTCGAGTACTTCAAGGGAATTCTCATCTTCTCTCGACACTACCCACGATTTCGAGCTGTGCATCAGGTCAGGTATGATAAGAGACCTATAGACGGTGACCTTTGTTCGTTGAAGCCTTCTTAGAAAGTAGAAATAACAGCAAGCCAAAGTTCCAAGTTCAGAAAAAAGGTTTGCAGGAAGAATAGTGTCTTCTTGGGGCCCGAAGCTCAGCTTGTTTCGAGGACAATGTTTCTCCACAATAGAAAGTTTGCGACGGACGAATAGATGTTTAGGTCGGTGCCGCAACCGTTCGGCGAATGAAAGAAACGAATAGGGAAACAATGATGTCGATTTTGATACAATGGTTTTGTATAGGAAGAAGACGTAATGTTGACCTCGGACTGAGATGAATGTTGGAAATATCAGGTGTGAATTTTCGAGTCGCCGATGATCGAAATGATTTCAAACGTTCCCTGTGGCACAACCGACATATACATGATGATGGTGTTGGCTGATATTGACTTACCTTCCTTTTGGGATTTCTTTAGTGGTGCAAATCTCTTGCCTAAGGTAAAATTGGCTGGACGTCAGTTAAGAACAAGAGAGATACCGCATCTGACTATAAAAAGCAAAGTTCCAATATTGTATGGCCTGTACTTAGGCTGCGGTGTATAGAAAATAAATAAATTGGTGAAATACTTAAGTCGGTGCTGTGCTTGCACCCTGCTCTTACACCGACAGCATAGCACCTTCCACCACCTCTTACGCCTACTACCTACTGGCTATTTGTCGTTATTCAAAATCACTTCATTTCCGCTCAGGTGCACAGCCACCCAGCGCCAAGAACTGGCAAAACCAACAAAACAACCTGCACCAGCAACAGCACCAGCACCAACAGCATTGACGCCACTTCAGCGCGTTGGGCGCGCCTTTTGTGTCAATTTTTCAAATTAATTGGAGCTGTTGACATTTTTTCCGCTTCGCATATCCTCCGCGCATGCAGCACGTAATTTGTTTTTTTCCTTGAATTTCTTTTATTTTAATTTGAAATCATTTATTATTTGTCGAGCTCCACAGTGGTTCGCTGCCTTCTCGAGCACGACTAGGAACGACTGTTATGGAGCATGGTGTCAGACGGCGGATGAGAAGCATGCTGTGGGAGTTAGCAGTGCCTTCATTGGCGCATTGAAGAGCTTGTTGGATGATGGATTGAGCTGTAGAGAAGAAAATAAAAGGAAATGAAAAGAAAAAAAATATTACTTACTCAGCAAAAACATCAAATGAAAGCACTTTTCAATGGACAACACAATATCGTAGCATATAAAAAAGAGGGGGAGGGGGCGAAAAATTGTAATGGAAATCTGTAAATGTAAATGAAAGCGCAAAATATGAAAAAAAAAATCTTTAAAAATCTGCTTGCAAATTAGTACAGGCAAGTATATGAAACCACAAGCTGACTTGCTGCTGCTCCAAGTAAGTCGAGAAATGGCACACTTCACTTGTGCACTTCAATGACATTTGCGGTGGATCATTTTACGGGAGCGCGGGCAACAAGCAGGCACCGAACGCAGCGTAGGTGTGTGTTGGCGCTCATTATTTCGTGTAAAGAAAATCAGTGACTTTTGTCGCTTTGTTGGTGACATGAATTTCAATTTATTTAATGAGTCGCAGAGCACACAGAGTCGGTTCCAGCGGACAGTGGTGTGATATGAACAAAGAGAGAGAGGAGCTCCATCCAACCTTCTAACGGTTATGGAAACGAATCAGTTAAGTGGAGGATGTAACAAGAGCTAAGGTAAAAGAAGAAAGCATTTGAGGAAGCATGACTTGACATGAAAATCTTGGGAGCGCCCTGTGTCATTAGACTCCTAGAAATATATATAAATCTCTGTTAAAATGAGATGCCATAAGCACTTAGATTTGCGTCATACTTGGTCGAGTCTCGATTTCTTATAATCGTTGGAAACCACTTGTAGAACGTTTTCCTGTTTTTATTCCTACAAGAAGGACTGCAGTGCGTAAATTTAGTCGAACCTAGAAGGGCAGATATATATGATAATAGCCCTAGATCGCCCAAATAGCTATTTAGAAGCCATTTTGATGCCATAGATCAGATCAGTCCAGTAATTCCATAAGTGGGGTCTCGGACCCCAACAAGTAAATGTCACAGTAGGCTATAAATTTCACATCACTCTCCAAATATGCCAGGTCTATGGAAGAGCCAAGAATGCTTCTTCCTATGAGCCATATGCTTCACCCCTCTTCCTGGATGTAGCTGTTTTTGGATACCTCTTCTCCTAAAAAAAAACTAATTTCAGGAAAATGTCTTCAAACATTTCTAGATGATATAAAGAGAGACAAGACTAACCCGCAGATTCCATTTATGAGATGAGATATTGACATTACACTGGTGTATCTATGAGAATATTTACCTGGGAATTATTGGAACAAAAGAGACTATCTCCAACCGACTGTGCGGGAGAGACAATCCTTCTAACATACCCTACAATGAAGGACTCTATATTCTGTAGGCCATGGATTAGAATACAGTTTCTCTCACAAACCCTGGATAGAAGGACACTATATCCTCCAGTCCCCAAATCGGATAACACTACCTCTAACAGGGCCTGAAACGTGGGACTATAACTCTCTATCCTACAACAAAAGACACCACCTCTAACAGACCCCGGATTCACAATCACTACTTCTAGCATACGCTGAAAGAAAAGACCGCTAAAAACCTCAGGAACGTGAAGTAGAGGTAGTATCGCTGGACCAAAATGCAGCAAAGCCTCACATCTCAGTAGCCCCCATCAAATAAACTTCAGCAATTCTTTTTATGGTTCAAAATTTGGTTAAATCCTGAATTTGTATCAACTGAACCCACTGTGCAATAACGGCGTCGCCATGTCGCCAATTGTCAACCAACCAATCGACAAACAAGACACTTCGACCACCACCAACCAACACCAAACCTGGGAAGGCAGTCAGCCTGCAAGTTCAGCAGTAAGTCTGACGTTTTAACGGAAATCTAAGCAACCCTCAAATACATTTGTAATACATAGAAACGAGTGTGTGTATGTGGGTATATGGATGTGTGTAAAGAAAAAAATACTGTCATCGTCGCCATGCTTGATATGGTTGATATGTCATCAAACGTACATATGAAGTGTTAAGGGAGAGAAGTTTGTTTAGCTGATAAGTAGGGGGAAGGGCTTGCATTGTTGAGAAAAGAATTTTTTAATATTGAAGAGTTTTAATTAAATAGTTGAGTGATTAAATATGGTAATCACTAGGTTATTAAAATGTGTTGCTGCTTTCAGGATAGGGGTTGCCCATGACAGATGTTTAGATGTAGCAGTTTTTTGTTTTCAAAGAGTTTAGGTTTGGAATCCACTTTCTTCTATAAGAGACAGATCTGTCTTTCAAAGGGTAGTCAAGAATTGGGCGTAGGATGACTATTTTAGGCTCAACAGCGGTAGAAGCCATAAGACGCCAGTCAGGCAACAAACTCAGTTTCATGCAAGTTTAAGTGACCTCCCACGGAAAAAATATTTAGGTTAGGTTCTAGCGGCAGCCGCAGAGGCACACTTAGGCCAGTTATAAAAGATTTTAAAATTATAATACCATCATCACTAGGAAAGTTAGTCCCGGGACTCGGCCATATAGAAAATCCCTCAGTTGTCGGCATTCTCCACATAGCGGAATCCCGATCTGCACTCCTAAACCGACACCGTTACTCCTCCTCGAACCAGCTCCGCCACCTGGCATATGCTATCCAGGAAAGGATTAAAGGCAGGCAGTTGCAGATGATATGAGACCAGTCTCTCTCATCATACCAGTCCTGATGTATGGCTCGAAATCATGGACAGTGTGAAGAGAAGATGAGATGGCCCTTGGAGTATTTGAGAGAAAAGTTCTCCGGAAGATATATGGTCCTTCCCGTGTTGCCAATGGCGAGTATCGAAGGAAATTTAACGATAAGCTGTACGAACTTTACGCAGAGCTGACAATATTTCCGCGGATTAAAGCCCAAAGGCTCCGCTGGTTGGATCATGTTATGCGAATGGACAAAAATGCTACAGCACAGAAGGTTTTCCTTACGACAACCCAATTCGGCAGCAGAGGAAGGGGGAGACCTCGACTGAGATGGAAACAACAAGTGGAGGATGACTTGAACTCCCTTGGGGTTTCCAATTGGCGTCAGTTATCGCTAAAAACAAATGGCGTGCTATTATACGAAGCGGCAAAAATCGCCTAGGCGCTTAAGCCTCAATAAATGACGCAAGCCAAGATTAGAAAATGGAGATTTCTCTCCTTCTTATGGCTTAAAGGTGTATAGATCTTTTATGATCCCATTTGGCCAGGTTGGTTTTAATATCCGGCACCCTGGGATTGTTGACATCTTTTATTGGCTTGATGGAGTATGTGCTCCTTAAGTATTAGTTTGCATGTGGAAAACGGCATACCTAAGCTATCTTTATCCCGAAACCTGATTGGTCTTTCCTTGCCTCGCAAGTTCGTCTGCCGTAATATTTCCTTCAACGTCCCTTTGTTCCGGGACCCATGTGAGGTTAACGTGGCTCTGTTGCGCCATCTCTTAAAGTTATCGACGACAGCTGCGCGTCAATTCAGAGTTGAATGAGTAAAAGCCAAGGGATTTGCTAGTCGCTTGGCTGTCGCTGAAGATAACGAAATCCTGTCCGATAGTGCGTCTACCTCTCCAAGCCGCGGCGTCCATGATTGCTGCAACTTCTGCCTGATTAGGTAGTCTGAAGGAGAGCCTCAAGGCTCAGAACCTTTAAATAAAACCATTATCGAGCCGTCGGTGTATATGGAAGTGCCGCCATTATTATCGGGACATCATTACCCAATCTTCTCTGCTGGGAACGTTTATTCTGAAAAAGCTATCTCTGACTATTGTGGTCGCACAACGATCTGTGCTCAAAGGGAAAAAAACTGTAAGATTCCAGAATACTGTAGTTTCTATTAGTGCTCATATGCAACTGTCCGGCTTTAAGCGGCGCGAGAACGCGCTTTTTGGGAGTTCCGTTCCTGGATAGCCTAAGCCAGATCGCGGAACTGGACATAAAGGACTTGATGGCCTTCATAAAGTCATCTAAGTGGTTCGAGGAGGAGTAACGGTGTCGGTTTAGGAGTGTCAGTCCCGGGATTCTGTTATGTGGAAAATCCCAACAACTCAGGGATTTTCCATTTGGCTGGGTCCCGGGACTGACTTTCCTTGTGTTGGTGGTATCACAACGGGCCTTTCAAAACTGGCCCAAGTGTGCCTCTGCGGCAGCCACTTGAACCTAACCTAACCATTAGTGCTTGCGCCCAAGTCAGACGTTTCCTAAGATGCAGAGCCGATGCTTCTGCTGGTCGGTATCCTTCCAGATCGAGTGGCAAAATGCCTAGCATGGCCTGGGGTGCTTCATTGGGCTATTTTGAAAAGTTTATGTTGGTAAGTAAGCATATTGGAAAAAATAGAAAACACCAAGCAAGCTCGGTCACTCAGGTTCTATGTACTTAAAATTGGTCATAGGCTCACTTAAGTAAATGCTTAGGTACTTAAACGCAAAACGTTTATAATTTTAAGTGCCTTAGCCAAATTTTGCTATACATTTAATTAGTTTACAATTTCTTGCACGATACTTACATAAATGCTTTAGTACTTAAGTGCTTAAGCTAGTCACTTGAGCTTAGTTTTGTCATTTATTTTGGAAAAATACTACCTCAAAAGATTTACACACTCTCGTATACCCACTGCTCAACTCAAATAACTTTCATAACAAATTTTAATCAGCACTCACTTAAGCACATGCTTAAGTAAGGAAAAGTCATTTGACATGCGCCACACTCACACGTGCTAGGTACTTCTATGTTGACTAACAGCATCACTTGAACTACCTGACAGTTCAAGCGCATACGAAACATGCATGCATGCAACTTAAGCAAAAAACTTAAGCAAAAAGAAATTTCAAAAAAAAAAGAAGAAAAAATCAAAACCTAATTGAAATCTTTGCTCAAAAAAATTCTTAAAAAATTATTCATCTAAGCATTTGTTGCAAGTCGAATTAGTGCTGCAACGGTAAATCTATTTTTCTTGCATTACGATTGCACACAAATATTTGGCTGTTGTTGTTGTTAATACTTCATTTCTCTACTTATGTATGTGCATACATACTTTGCATACCAGATTTATGCATACTCGAGCAGATGTTTTTTGCTCGTTTAGGCGAAAGAAAGCAAAAATTGTTTGTAATTAGAAAATGACATGTAACGCATTCGAGTGTAAGTACTCATGCATTTATCTAAGTACATACATATGTACAACTGTATACCGCAATAGAGTAGAGAACCGAACTTGTTAGGTATTTTTTTTATTAGCACATGCATTCAAGT
The DNA here is from genome assembly GCA_964058755.1 of Campiglossa producta. Lineage (NCBI taxonomy): Eukaryota > Metazoa > Arthropoda > Insecta > Diptera > Tephritidae > Campiglossa > Campiglossa producta. The sequence continues at coordinate 7,131,591 of CAXKVI010000005.1, forward strand.
ATGTATGTATGTATGTATGTAGTGCTAAGGACTAATGGGTGCATACTATGTACTTATAAGCATCCATATGGCCCACTTCAATTTTATATCAGCTTGCATTGATGACAAAGTCATTCGTCCAAAACCCCTTTTTTCATGCGTTTCGTTTGCAGTACATACTCAACATGTCAGCCGGTTTTTATATGTATGATTTGATTTTTTTTTACTTTTCTCGTCTTTTGTTGTTGTATAGTATTCCTTTCAATTCTCTTTATGCTGCACTCCACTGAGTTGTTGGGCTTATTGAGCAAGCTCCTCTAACATCGTCTGCCTTAATGATGTTGTTGTCATTGCACTCGAGCCTGTCAAGCTTGTATTTAGTGCTATGACGAGCATTTGAAAGCCTATGACAATTGACAGCATACGCTTGGCTTAAGCCGTAAGCCCATAGGGGGTTGACTGTACTGTAAAAAGCATGAAAAGAAGAAATATGTTAGATTTTTAAAAGGACATTTTTTTGAGCAAAAAAAAAATGTTGTACTAGAAGTGAAGCTGTAACTAAAGCTAACAGTCTAAGTCTAGCCCCCCGAAACACTAGAGCGAAAGCGAAAATTATTTAAATCCTTAAATTTCTCGATCGCATTTGCACATTAAATTTTCAAAAATTTGAATTTTTTCCAGCATACTTTTCAAGCATCATCATCAGCGTAAGTCACTAACCTCTTTTCTACAATTTGAGCTTAAAATGTTATCAATATCTTTCAAATTAACCGAGTTATGTGCTACTTAAGCTTTTGCGCCTTAATGTAGGCAATTATTTTTGAAAAAGTGTTCAAACTGGCTTAAATCACTTAGTAATTCATGCTTAATGCTAGACTGTATTTCACTTAGCACGTAGAACTAGTTTACGAAGTATTCTTGCACAAATATATCAAGATGCCACCCACAAACTGCTACAAACAAAACTCCGAAAATCATCACATAATTTTAGGCGTTTGATATTGACATATTTTCCGAACTCTAATCAACACCAATTTTAGGCACCGAACGCTTTTCTATAATTTAAGTTACACAATTATTCCACAGCTCACAATTTAGCCGAGATGTTTACTGCGCCTAAAAGTAGGCTACATTGTTTCGGAAACAGTGTTGAAACGACATCTTGAGCAAAACAACAAAAATATATCTATTAGGCTAGAGCGTGTCATTTTATAAATTGAACTAAAAAACTATGTAGTAGCGAGCTATGTAATACGAGATTAAGCGGAACTGCGCCTTAGGGTAAGCTTCATATATATTTAAGCAAAAACTTTCAAATTTGATTTGAGGTTTGCAGTTCTCTCTCCGAACACAGAACAAGTTTAATCAAAAGGTGCCCCTTAAAATAGGCTACAACTTTTGGACAAAACGCTTCAACGCACTCTACTAAATAACATCTCTGGTTTTTGATCATTTAATTTTGTTCCTAAATATTCCATTTTATTAAAGGTATCGAGTTATCTCCGAGTTTTTAAAAGTTGCTCCCAAGGATAGGCTTCATATTTTGGACCTTAAACGCTCATCTTTGCTAAAATCGCCTTCTTGGAAGTTTGTGTAGGGACTAGCATACATTTATGAAGATGTGAACGTGTTTTGCACACAACTGTACCTTTATACCCAAACTGTGGTAGATTGATGCCATTTCCTTCAAACCATTTTTTTCTAAATATTTTACGGTCAGATTTTTGTAAAATTAGGCGTTTATGTAAAGTACCAAGCGAGAATCTACCATGCTAAAAATATTCCAAATATATTACAATTTAAAAAAGTGATGCTAAAATTCCAACACTGCGCCTAAAATTATGTTTCGTTTTTTTTTTTTTTTTCTTAAAACTAGCTTTGCCCACTTGATTAAAGCTACGGGTGAACTTGTATGCCTACAGAGGTTTGTACTATATGTTATAGAGTAGATAATAATAGATAATAAAAGCAGATATGAAAGCATGTGTGCATGTGAGTAAGTTGACTTTCTAAGCTCACTATTTCGTCACTTTTTACGCTTACTTTTGGCTTACATCAGCCTGCTTGCATTGCTTATTTTTTGCCTTAAGTAAACGTCAATGACACCAGTGAAAAGCTCCCTCACACACAGAGGCATATGAATGTGTGCACAAACATGAGCATACGAGTTAGACGACATCACTTCTCAGGCATTTTTTCGTTTTTTTTTTTTTTTTTTTTTTTTCTCTTTTTCTTTTCTTTTTATTGCTTGCCGTTTCTCGTTGACATTTTTCCAATTTTTCAACAAATTCTCTTTGTCATTTTCTCTCATCCCACTCGTCTTCTTTTCTTGTCCTGATTCTTGTTTTGGAATCCTATACCAGCTGGGATGTTGTACAATAAATGTATGGATCCCAGCGTAAATAAAAAAAAAATTGCAAAAAAAACATAAAAATGGCAGAGAAATTTCGAAATTGGGGGTGTAAGGTGATGTGGAGGCGAGATATATGTACGTGCAACATGAGCATTTCTTGTTTTGAGAAAGTTTAAAATAAATATGTATCTACATGTCTGTATGTATGAGTGTGACATATGCTTGTATGTATATACAAAATGTTCCCTTTCTGCAACCCCACTGCAGTCATTTTGTTGTTGATGACACCCAAGTTGTTAATAGGTGAGGATTACTGATATGAGTTTAAGCTAAAGCTTTAGTAGTAAAATCCCCAGCCATGGCAGACCTAAAAATATATGAATTCTAAGAAATCAATCAAGTTATGTCCAAGTTTAAGAGAGCTACGCCTAGACTTAGGCTATATATTTTTCAAAAAAAGTCGAGAAAAATCAAAATTTGACAGTTTATGAAGTTAACTTCTTAGGCGCCGCTATGAAGTTTTGATTGAGACTAAAATTTGAGATCCAACGGAAATTATGCAGCGGAAATAGAATCTGTAGCCGAATTTCAGGTGTATGTTGCAGACTTTCAGGCGTAGGTGATTTTCTAGCTAACATTGCACGAATTGTTATAGTTGGGCAGAGCAGAATTCTATTGCCACTTATGGCGGTTTACAGGGTTTTTTTTAATATAGAGCTAGATATGCCAATATGGGTATCAAATGAAAGGTATTTTTTAAATTTTCGTTGTGCCAGAGCCATGAAGCGTGGCACATTCATTTTTTTGGCGCAACGAAAATTTTTAAAAATTGAATTTCTATATTTTTTAAAATTTTTGTAGAGCCAGAAACACGAATTGTGTGGCAAAATTGTTACGTATACGCCATGGTGTCTGTCGTTCAGTGCAAAACATTCTTGTTTCTGGCTCAAAGAAAATTTTTAAAAATTTTGAAAATCAATTTTCATACATTTTCGTTCCGCCAGATACATGAATGTGTAGCACATTCGTTTTTCTGGCACAATTACACATTCATGAAAATAGTATTGCAAATTTCCGTGGTTCCTTGTACTCTGGAAACCCAGGATTTTCGTGAATTTTAGTGAAACGAGAGATTAGTCATATGAGCCCATTAACTCAAATCTGGCAAGCGAGCGACGATAAACTAAATTTACCGGACTATTTTTGGTCCCAGGTAAAAACTTACCGATTTTTGAGAAAAGTCCAAAAACATAAAATTTTGACCTTTGACCCCGAGTAACTTTTTAGCAAACATCGGATCGGCTTTTAAATTTTTCTTTCTGAGGATGATCCTAAGCTCTCTACCAAAATTTCAAGATGCATATCTACCAGTTGGATCAAGTTATGCCACTATTAAGACATAATGCGCGGTAGGTTATGCTTCAATATTCTTTTTTGATGACCTGCCGTGCTTACTGTACTGCGGACTGTAATGTGAAGTTATCGGACCTTGTTCGGGAGAACATATCTCTGATGATATGGAATAATAGCTGAAGTCGGCATATCATAATCACATTTTGGACTATTTCCTGAAACGTCGTTGGGTTAAAACAGTTCTCGTTTTGGACAGAAACAGCAGGAAACGGAAAAGAATGGGAAGTAAAGGAAAGGAAAGAAAACGAAAGAGAGGAAAAGGTAACGTAATGAAATTAAAGGAAGGGAAAATAAACGAAAGGAAATGTAAGCAAAGATAGGGACATCACGGGGAAGGAAATAAAACGAAAGGTAAGGTGAGGAGAGGAAAGGAAGGGAAGAGAAACGACAGGAAATGAAGGGAAAGGATGGGAAAAGACGGGAAAGGCAATGCCAGGAAAGAAAAGGAAGGAGCAGGAAAGGAAATTAAGGAAAAGGAAAGGGAAGGACAAGAAATGACTAAAAATTAAGGCAAAGGATAAAGACCAAAGGAGAGGAAAGGACAGTACAGGAAAATAAAGGAAAGAATAGGCCAGGAAAGGAAAGAAAAGGAAAGGAAATAAATGACAAGAGAAGAAAAGGAAAGAACGTAAAGCAAAAGAAAAGAAAGAAAAGGATAGCAAAGAATGGAAGAAAAGGGAAGGAAAGAAAAGGAAATGAAAGAAAAGGAAAGAAAAGGAAAGGAAAGGAAGGAAAGGAAAGGAAAGGAAAGGAAAGGAAAGGAAAGGAAAGGAAAGGAAAGGAAAGGAAAGGAAAGGAAAGGAAAGGAAAGGAAAGGAAAGGAAAGGAAAGGAAAGGAAAGGAAAGAAAAGAAAGGAAAGGAAAGGAAAGGAAAGGAAAGGAAAGGAAAGGAAAGGAAAGGAAAGGAAAGGAAGGAAAGGAAAGGAAAGGAAAGGAAAGGAAAGGAAAGGAAAGGAAAGGAAAGGAAAGGAAAGGAAAGGAAAGGAAAGAAAGGAAAGGAAAGGAAAGGAAAGGAAAGGAAAAGGAAAGGAAGGGGAAAGGAAAGGAAAGAAAGAAAGGAAAGGAAAGAAAGGAAAGGAAAGGAAGGAAGGAAAGGAAAGGAAAGGAAAGGAAAGGAGGAAGGAAAGAAAGGAAAGGAAAGGAAAGGAAAGGAAAGGAAAGGAAAGAAAGGAAAGGAGAGGAAAGTAAAAGGAAAGGAAAGGAGGAAGGGAAAGAAAGGAAAGGAAAGGAAAGGAAAGGAAAGGAAAGGAAAGGAAAGGAAAGGAAGGAAAGGGAAAGGAAAGGAAAGGAAAGGAAAGGAAAGGAAGGAAAGGAAGGAAGGAAAGGAAGGAAAGGAAGGAAAGGAAAGGAAAGGAAAGGAAAGGAAGGAAGGGAAAAGGAAAGGAAAAAGGAAAGAGAAAGGAAAGGAAAGGAAAGGAAAGGAAAGGAAAGGAAAGGAAAGGAAAGGAAAGGAAAGGAAAGGAAAGGAAAGGAAAGGAAAGGAAAGGAAAGGAAAGGAAAGGAAAGGAAAGGAAAAGGAAAGGAAAGGAAGAAAGGAAAGGAAAGGAAAGGAAAGGAAAGAAAGGAAAGGAAGGAAAGGAAAGGAAAGGAAAGGAAAGGAAAGGAAAGGAAAGGAAAGGAAAGGAAAGGAAAGGAAAGGAAAGGAAAGGAAAGGAAAGGAAAGGAAAGGAAAGGAATGGAAAGGAAAGGATAGGAGTAAAATTGGGCCTACGTTACTAAATGGTATAGAGGGTAAAAGGCAGAAGGAAGAAGAATGTGAAGAGGGAAAAATATAGAAAAAGAAAAGGAAAAAATATTTAAATCCAAGGAAAGAATTGCAACCACTGGGCAAACTCCAGTAAACCAAAATAACCTCTTTATTAGATATCTTAATAGGTTTTCCCAATGAAAACTTTCCCAGCGAATGAATAGAAATAAGCAATCGCCAACCTCATTCAGCCTCCCAGAATTGTCGTCGAATGTGGAACCTTCCCTAAGAAAAATAAAAAAGCCTTTCTTTCAACCACTATTAGACGCTGCTGTGTTTGTAACTCTCTGTTTCAGCTAAATATTTATGCCACTTAACTCTTGATCCTACGCTAAAAGAAAGTCCTTCCTCATCGTCAAACGGCTTATTAACTCTTTAAACTGTTTCTACCGTCTTTAAGTAACAAATACTTTGACAACGAAACAATTGTCACAATTGCTGCAATTTGTGTTATCCCTAAATGTGTAATGTATCCTTTACTTTTGGGTATAGAATTTCGCAAAACAATTGTAACATAGTCTTACCATTCAGACATTTTAGCAGATGAGGATTGCCAAGAGATCTTATCAAACGAACGAAAGAAAGGAAGAAGCATACAAACACAAAATCTTACAAATAAATAAATGTGTAGAAATATAGGAGAGAACAAAGGAAGATTAGCCTGCTGATCACCTGCTTGAGGCGCCTGCGCACAGTACAAGCGCTCAACACAAATCGTTTAACGAACTTTTTGTATTGTTCGTTTTAGGTTCTTGTTTTTTTATTGTTTTTGTTGTAACAATTATTACATTTATTTTCATTAGGGATATTCCATTGCAGCAGCTTTTGTTTGATTTGCATTTGCGCACAATCTGATTCAGTTGATCAAAGGATCAAGACAGCGCGGATGGGAGCAATAACAACAGCGGTTGAAGATCATGGATATGTGAGTCTCATATAAGCGGCAATCGATGAGGGCAGTAAAGAAAGAAAATGTGGAATTGAAAAAAGGAAATTCGGAAAATTACGCAATTATTACTTTTTTTTTCATAGATAACAGAAGAGGCAAGGTAGGACTGGCAAGCTGAACTTTGTTTCATTCGCAGTTGCCAGCCTTTATGATCATAAGAGGCCCTATGCTCCAATTGGAGTTGAGGAAAATGATGACGATGATGATGATGATGATAATGGCAATAAGTCGGCTGGCTGGAAAATCACAAAATTCCAAAATACATATTTCTCAGCAACTCTCTCTCTGTTCTACAACCGAGTTGAATATGGGGTTCATTCTACCAAATTGTATCATTTTAACCAATTTCGTTACCGAATTATGTCAATTTAGATGATTTTCGATATGGAAAGTGGGCGTGGTTGGAGTGCCATTTTAATCAATTTCATCACCTATACTCCGAAATTTTATCATTCTACCGTTATCGGTTTAAATGTTACAACCAGTCACATTTTCAAAAATGTCCCGCTGAAAGTGGTCGGTGCCACGCCCACTTTAAAAAAAAATTATCAAAAAGTCGTAATAGAATGACTAGGGCGATTCACCTATAAAATGATTTAATTTTAACCATTTAAGCTACCGAAATATGTCAATTTTCGAAACTTTCGATATCGAAAAAGGGAGCGTGGTTATCATCCGATTTCGCCCATTTTCAATAGCAACCTACCTTGGCCAGAAAGTAACCTGTATACCAAATTTCAAGCTAATATCTCAATTTTACTCAACTTATCGTGTACATGGACGGACGGACGGACATTCCTTAATCAACTCCTCGTTTCAACCTTAGAACTTTCATATATAGATCTCTATATCTATCTCGATTATTTTGTACCGTTACGTGGTACCGTCATCTGAATAAAATTCTTTAAACTACTCGGGGCGTTCTTTAAACATACTAGAGCTTTGCCCAGTGGTCAACAAAAAAACTTTATTTTATTTCACTACTTGTTACCTACACTTTCCACCTCTTCCTTTCCTTTCCTTTAATTTCCTTTTCTCTCCTCTAGTTTCCTTTCCTTTCCTTTTCTTTCCTTTCCTCCTTACCTTTCCTTTCCTGTTCTTTATTTTCCTTTCTTTTCTATTTCTTTAATTTCTTTACCTCTTCTTTTCGTTCCTTTACTTTCCCTTTCCTCCCTATCTCTTCCCTCCCCTTTCTCTCCTTTTCTTTCCTTCCCTTTTCATTCCTTCTCTATCCTTTCTTTTATTTTGCTTTGTTTTTCGATCCTCTCCTTACTTTATTTCCGTCCCTAAACATTCCCTTCCTTTATTTTTTCTTATTTTCCTTTTTTTCCATTCATTTCCTTTCCTAAGCTCTACTTTCCGTTCCTTTACATTTCCTTTCTCTCCCTTCTTTCACTTCCCTTACCTTCATTTTCCTTTATTTTCCATTCATTCCCTTTCCCTAACTTTTCTTTCCTTTTTATCCTCTCCTTGATTTTCCTTTCTTTTCCATTCCTTTACTTTCCTTACTTTTCCTTTCCTTTCCACTTCCTCTTTATTTTTCTTCCCTTTATTTTCCTATTTTCTTTTATTTTGCTTTGTTTTTCGATCCTCTCCTTACTTTATTTCCGTCCCTAAACATTCCCTTCCTTTATTTTTTTTAATTTTCTTTTTTTCCATTCATTTCCTTTCCTAAGCTCTCCTTTCCGTTCCTTTACATTTCCTTTCTCTCCCTTCTTTCACTTCCCTTACCTTCATTTTCCTTTATTTTCCATTCATTCCCTTTCCCTAACTTTTCTTTCCTTTTTATCCTCTCCTTGATTTTCTATACTTTCCTTACCTTTCCTTTCCTTTCCACTTCTTCTTTATTTTACTTGCCTTTATTTTCCTTCTTTTCAGTCCTTTCCTTTCCTCTCATTTGAACTTTGCGCATTTATATATAGATATGCTGAGATAGGTCGTCTTTGAAAAATATTTAAGGGTTAGGGCAAAGTAGATACTTTTCCTACAGGGTGCAACGCAAAAACAGATTGTTGTTAATGATGCTGAGGTAATTTCCATTATTTTCCACCGCGTTTCAGTTCAATGCTTTCTCTTTAAGTACCTTGAGAGTTCATAGAAGATATGGTACAAATGTTCTTGATATATCTTTTCATCGATTTTTATTTTGATTGCGCAAAAATGAGTATTGCACAATACAACTAAAGAATAAACAGATAGAGAATTGTCTTGCTGGAGGCTCAAGGGTGCTATCATGCAAACAACGCAACGAATAGCTATATCCTGCCTATTGTTTGCGGTAGTGGAGCATAAGAACAAAAAAAAAAAACATTACATTCAAAACTAAAAAAAAAAAATAGTTCGCGGCAGCACCCAAAACCCAATGCAATAATCGACAATCGAATGCGCATTCAAGTACAACAAGAAAGTACAACAATAACAAAACAGAAAAGAAAACAAACTCAGCTAAAGAAAATATCAGAAAATAAGAAGGATATAGCTCGCGGCTTCAATAAATACTACAACAAGCGGCAATATAAAATGAAATAAAATAAAAGGAAATATGGTGAAGCGAAATTTGTAAAAATGACAACAGAATACAAAAACAGAGTTTGTAAATACAATATGAATGAATCGTAGATAAATATTATGTAGCAAGTGAGCTAAACCTTCAACTTGAAATTTGCAACACATGAGTTGTGGTGAAAGCATATAAAGTTGTTTGATATATCTAATTTCTTCTTCAGATTTAGAACTGCTGCTAATACCGCACTACGAAGGGAAACTCGGTGCAAAATAAAAGATATTCGAACTTTGCAAAGATATATGTAGCTAAACTGGAATACCTTCAGATCATAAAGTCGATCCTCAGGGCTTAAATTGAAAACCGACTATATTTGTCCCAGAACAGTATTCCATGGAAAATTTATTCTGTTTTCGCTTTATAAGTTTGCAATGACTTAATGAGGGTGTTTCAAAGCGATATCTAAAGAAGATGAGAAGAGGTCGAACCCGAAACCCCAATCCCTGACGATGGGAAAATCGTTCCACCACCTGATTGTGATGAAGTGAGGATGAATACATACATATATTCCGGCGCAAAAACAACAAAGTGCCTGGCGAATAGCCACATGACAAAAGAATCGACCCGGTCCATCTCCTTCTTCTCAAGAAAATGAGTAGCCTGTATACCGCCTTGTCTGAATTTGACTTTCCTACAAAGCTTATACGGCTTTGCTAAATGACGTTGAGCAATACCAACAGCTCCGTCAGAATCGGGAAGCGCCTCTCTGGACCATTTGAAACCAAACGAGGCTTCAGACAGGGCGACTCTCTTTCATGCGATTTCTTCAACCTGATTCTGGAGAAGATAACTCGGGCAATTGCTGGCGTATGCCGATGATATTAATATCATTGGCCTTAACAACTGCGCAGTAAGCGTCGCCTTCTCTGGACTGGAGAAAGGAGCGAAAAAAGTGGGTCTTGCGGTCAACGGAGATAAGACGGTGTATCAGCTGTCATCCAAGACCGAATCGGCTCACCTGCGCCTGGGCAGCCAAGTTACCATTACAAATGTTAAACTGTGCGGGACTTCGTCTATTTGGGAACCAGCATTAACACAGAAAATAATACCAGTCTAGGAATTCAACGGAGAAACACTCTTGCTAACAAGTGCCACTTCGGACTGAGTAGGCAGTTGGTAAGTAAATTCCTCTCTCGAAGAACAAAGATCACGCTCTCTAAGTCTCTTATCATGCCTGTCTGATGTATGGCTTAGATTCATGGATAGTGTCAAGAGAAGATGAGATGGCCCTTGGAGTGTTTGGGAGAAAGGTTATGCGAAAGATTTATGGTCCTTCCCGTGATGCCAACGGCGAGTATCGAAGGAGATTTAACGATGAGCTGTACGAGCTTTACGCAGATCTAACCATAGTGCAGAGAATTAAATCCTAAAGGCTCCGCTGGCTATTTCTCTTAATCTGTGGCTCCCTGTGTTCCTTATGCCTCCTCTACCTTTTGATCTTCAATTTCTTTGCCCATTTTCAAAAAAGTCGAACCATACAAATCCGCCTTGAACTTTTCCTTACTGTTCTTTTTGTTGTTCCTATTACTCTTTTTCTGTCTCCCTTTTGCTCTGCTACTCTCCATCCACCCATGATTTGGGTAGAAACTTTTTTAATACTTCGTAAACTTTTCTAGAATGGGAAAGAAGTGCTTAGAGATAGACTTTTTCACCCCAACCAAGCCAAGATCACTCGAGTTTCACACCAGAAAAACTGTGTGCTACACCATACCATTCTCCCTTCAGCCATTTTAAACTAACCTCACTTAAAGCATAAAACTAAAATCCGCCTATTGTACCTATGTCAAGAGCTCATCAATATCTAATTTATTCAAAATGGATGTACGCACACGGCGAACTGACACGTAAGTAGTTAGACGTACAACTTCAGTCGGTATCACTTTCAGCTTGAGTAGATTAAATGTTTTTTTGTTGTTGTTCCAGCATTACCATGTGAACGAACAAAAACCACCTCCAGTAACGTTGACGTTTCCATTACCGTTGTCCAAGCTATCATCACCATTTGCAATTACTTATGCACTTTGAAAGCTTCACACAGCATCCGAGCAACACAAAAACTCGCCCAACAGGCGCACTTTAAGTTGCGAAGCAGGGATAGGTTTTTGGTCTCCCCTCAAGGGAATTGAATGAAATAAATTTGAGGAAAAGGAGATTCAGATCAAATTAAAAGCGACAAAATGCGGCGTTCAAGCGGAATTATGGCAAGTGAAAAGTGTGTGATGGGAAGTGGAGGTGCGAGTGTGTGCGGGAGTGTGTGCGTGGGCAGCACTTACAAGGCTTCTCTTATTTACTTTTGTTAATAAAATAGTACAAAAACAAAAAAAAAAACTAATAAAAGCAAGAAAACTTTGCGCACGGGCCTGACTTTGATGGCTGATCGATTTTACTAAGTGTTGAGCAAAAGAAAATCAAATTAATAGAGCAAATAGGAGAGAAGGGTAGAACGGGGAGTATAAGGCGTTGGCGTACTACACGTGCAATGATTAATAAAGACTCGAAAAACAGCAACAACAAATGAGGAAAAGTAAATAGATAAAACTTATTTGTTGTCAATATAAATAAATAAATAAATAAAAGCTCGCGCCATTTTCTACAACATCAAACGCCTCAGCTACGAAAACAACAACGCCAGCTACAATAATGCCCAGCACTTCATTAAAATGCAAAGTCATCACATATATTAGGGTGGTTTGCACTTTTCTATATACACTCAGAAAAGAGTCTCCTTATTTCAAGTAAAAATTTCCCTTATTTGGCACCTTAACATAAGTAAAATTTTCCTTATTTTAAAGACTTTTTTCCTCAATTTAAGAAAAAAGGTCTTTTATTAAGGAAGCCATATTTTTGGAGCCAAATCAGGGAAATTTTTCCTTTACTTTTCCCCCCTTCAATCTGAGAATACTAAACGGCAGGAAGAAAAATCACTCAAACAAAGCATACATTCAGAAAAGAGGCAAGGAAAAATTGCCCTTAATTGGCTCCAAAGACATGGCTTCCTTAACATAAGTAACATATTCCTAAGTTTGAAGACTTTTTTCCTCAATTTAAGAAAAAAGGTCTTTAGAGTAAAATCAGGGAAGTTTTTCCTTGACTTGTTCCCCTTCAATCTGAGAAGACTAAACGGCAGGAAGAAAAATCACTCAAACAAAGCATACATTCAGAAAAGAGGCAAGGAAAAATTGCCCTTAATTGGTTCCAAAGACATGGCTTCCTTAAGATAATTAACATATTCCTAAGTTTGAAGACTTTTTTCCTCAATTTAAGTAAAATATTTCACCCTTTCCTTAATTTGAAGACTTTTTTCCTTAATTTAAGAAAAAAGGTCTTTTATTGAGGAAGACAAGTCTTTGTAGCCAAATCAGGGAAATTTTTCCTTGACTTTTCCCCCTTCAATCTGCGAATACTAAACGACAGGAAGAAAAATCACTCAAACAAATGCATACACTCAGAAAAAAGGCAAGGAAAATTTGCCCTTATTTGGCTCCAAAGACATGGCTTCCTTTTTTCCTCAATTTAAGTAAATTATTTCACACTTTCCCTAATTTGAAGACTTTTTTCCTCAATTTAAGGAAACAAGTCTTTTATTAAGGAAGCCATATCTTTGGAGCCAAATCAGGGAAATTTTTCCTTGACTCTTTTCTGAGTGTATGTATTTGTCTTCCCTTAAATCCGACGAGACAAAACGGCAGGAAGAAAAAATACTCCTTTAAAGCCAGGTATCTTAGCATATTCCTCGACGACAAACACAATTCGAGAAGGAATACCGAGGGTAGATCATCAATGAAGGATCTAGAAGTGTATTACACCTTCAATAGGGTATCCGCAAGAGGAGCTTCCACACTGACTTAACAGCCGGCAGGGGCTATATAAAGCCATTTGTTGACTTCTGGGTACAGGTAGTCATATTGACTCTCTGACTCGTGCAGTATCTTGAGACAAGGTGATGCAGGACTGCAGAAAAAGTGACTCCAGACTCCGTCTTAACTTCATAAGAGGAAAGTAAGTGGTGAAAAAAGGAGAACGTGAAAAATATACGATTATGACACTCAGCACGCACTAGAGCGTTGGGATTGTCTCCGTAAGGATTGTCTTCAGTTGGGTATTAATACGATACTCTCGACTACTCCCTCCTTCAAATACTGTACCGACTATCGCGTGAACGATTAATATGACCGCAACGAACGTTCATCTCTTCCTTCCGTGAGAGACTGGAGTTAAAGCAGAGCCGCGCTTACTTAGAATATGAAGCAGACAAAAGCATTGGAGAGCTCATTCGAAATGGGCCTTTTGAACTTAGGAGTACTAGACCACTCGGAGTCCACTACGGATCACCCTAATGAGTATTTTGATAAATATCTTCATAGATAACACATACGACTATTTACAAAGGCACATAATAGTGTATATGATTATTAGGGCGGGTAAAATTTGTTGCATAAAAGGCACAATCGCGGTTCTTGTTATTTGGGTAAGCATTTTTTCGCAAGAGACCATCGGTCTAAAAATTATTTGGAGACAGCTATTTTTGCAATCCAGTTTTCAAAAAGAGGTCACCTCTAAAAGCAGTGATATTCACGACTAAAAAAAATGTTTTTCCCTGTCCAAAAGACGAATATAGGATTTTTTGGCGTCGAGGAAATAATCATAATCGCGAGGTGCCTCGATGAATTTTTGGGGCACATACGAATCAACCCGCCCTAATGTAGATATATGCGCTTTGGCGGCCATCGGGCATCGTTGGTGGTTGAAATTTCAATAAAATCTCCGTCCAGCTGTCGAAAGCATAGCAGAGACTTTAGCTGTTGGTGGTGATGATGATGATGTTGATGCTGTTAGATATTAAGGTTGTTGTTGGCATAGTTGTTGTTGTCGGTGTTGTTGCTATTGGTATTTGTTGTCACATTGACAACCAACGTTACTCATACTCGTTATTTACATATTCTACGTATAAGCAAAGAGCAAACAAAATTTATATTGAACATTCACGCACACACACACACACACGTGTAGATATAGTTGATGATGTATGTATTTGTAAATGCTTTGTTGATTATAGTCTACTTTTAGGGGTGACAAGCTTTTCACTTTCATTCTTTTAATTTGCGTTTATCTGCCCCTGAGGGTGCTTTAACAGCAAAACAACAACAACAACAACTATAACAACGAACTGTCTCTATTGATTGTATGCTCATCAAACAAAAATTCGGCCCAGCATTTCCCGCACAATCTCTACAAAGGCGCGGAGTGTGGCTGGATCTACACTTGGCAAATTGTTGACTGCCATCGCTGATTGTGACGCATGGATGATGATTGGGAATTGGTAAATGAGGAGGAAGGAGGAAGAGGCAGCAAAAGGAAGAAACCGCATGGTAAGGAAGAAGAAGAGGAGATATAGTAAATAAGAAAACAAAAAACAGCATAAAGAGAAGAATCACGTAAGCTGTAGGCAGAAATTTGAAGCTGAAGGGATAAATTATAGCCACCCTCTATTAAGTAGCTGTGCAAATATGCCGTTATGTCGCACATAATACACACACTCACACACTAGCAGTTACAGACGAACAGTTGCATTGAAATTAAAGGAAAATCATTATTTTTTAATATACAATTTTTTTTTTTTTTTTTTTTTATAGAGATATATTGATTCAAAAATTATTTAAAATTTTTGGAAAAACTTTTTTTTTTTAATTTTTTTTTATAGAGATATATTGATTCAAAAATTATTTAAAATTTTTGGAAAAACTTTTTTTTTAATTTTTGAAGAAAACGTATTGAATGCAAAATGATATAAGTGACATTTGGCAATAAAGGTTTCTCTGGTAGTAATTTAAAAATTTTGTAAAAGTTGCAGAAAAAAAATATTTTGTGTAAAAACAATATTTTGTATAAAAAAAAATATTTTATATCAAAACCATATTTTATATAAAATAAAAACATTTTTTTATTAGTAGTTATTTATCATAAATTACAGAAAAAATATTTCAAATTGAATTTTCAATTTTTTTTTTTTTTTTTTTTTAATAAAGTTACAGTGCCATTTTTCTGGACAGCCACTGTATTGTTTGGAAAAAAAATTGTATCAAATTTTAATTTAAAATATGTTTCTTGTTATAAAATTAAATTTTGTTTTAATGAAAGTGGCCACAAAAAATTTAAATTTTTGTTAAAAACTCATACCCTTCAAAAAAAATTTTATAAAAATTTTAAACTTAAAAAATTTTCGATTTAGTTTTAGTTTTTGTTAAATTTTGAAATTTTATTTCACTGTGATACAACGCGGACTAAAAAAATAATATAAATCCTTGAAGAAAGAAAATCACTTGTAAACTAGGGCAAAAAAGATATTGGATTCAAAAAAAAGTAATACGTTTATGGAATAACTCTTTTTTTATACTTTGAAGAAAATATATTAAAAGCAAAAAAAATACAAGTGGCGTTTGGAAAAACAAGTTTCTAATAACTCATATTTGAAAATTTTGTATAAGTTATAAAAAAAAAAAATTTTGAAATAAAAAAAAAATTTAAAAAAAAAATATTTTGAAATAAAAAAAAAAATATTTGGTATAAAAAAATATCTTAACAAAAAAATGTTTATATTTATTTTTCAAAAGTTATAGAAAAATACTTTAAGTTTTTTTTTTTTTTTGGTTTTTTTTTTTATAAAATTAGCGTGCCATTTTTCTCGACAACCACTGTACGTAGCGTATGTTTATGTAATACATAACTGAAATACGCATTTAATTTTCATGTCCACCTCCAATTTTTTATATGGCATCTGCCATTTACATTCCATTGGGTGAGTATGCTTGTGTGAGTGCGAAAATTGTGTGCGTCACTTCCTCTTATACACACATCCATACATACATGCATCATGTATTCCAATATTGCCGAGGGTTTGTTTGCTTATGGCTTTGACTGTCTTCGAGAGGGTGCAATAACAGCACAATAAAGCCATACAAACACCAAAAAAAATACAGTTTTAAAAAAAAAATCTAAAAAATTCTAAAAAAAATTAAAAAAAACCCAAACGTAAAATCCGATTCTATCTGCGAGTGCTCAACGCTCTCCTCTCCACTAAATCTCTTCCACCTCTTTTTAACATTCTTCCCTCAAAACTTAAAGCGCAAATCGATACCAACAGCTCTAAGGCACTTCAAAATCCCAAGTGTGTTATAAAGCGGAAAAGGAATGTGTAATAAAGTAGCAGCAGTCAACAACAAGAACAACAAAAAAATACCAAATTAAGTGAAATCCAAAATTAAACGGAAAATGCCATTTAATTTGAATTTATGCCAAACACATATCAGAGCTGGCGTGGGTATAAGGCGAAAGGTTATGGAGTGGTGGGTGATTACGTTGCTCGATGAGATGTTTAGAAGCAAACTAAATTCTTTGTTTGAAGGAAAATATTTCAAAACCGGGTAGACCCCTTTAGAAACCAAGATAGGATCCTAGGCCGCAGGGAGGTCTTCTTCACACGGAGTCTAAATCAACCTAGTCCGAGCTCCTCAGTTTCATTTCTGATTCCTAGATCCCTAAAACCCCAGACGCTGTAACCGTTCCAACCTAGTCCAAGTTCCTCAATTTCATTTCTAGGATCCTAGGCAGCAGGGCGACCTTCTTCACAAATTAGGTATCGAAGTGATTTTCAGAAAGCTTCCGCAGTTGATCGTTCTATTCCTATATGGATACTTCGTCTGCTTCTCGAAAAATTCATGCATCTTCCGAAGGATCACTTTATTAATATTGATTTCGTAGATCCCTAGAACCCCAGACGCTGTAACCGTTCCAACCTAGTCCAAGTTCCTCAATTTCATTTCTAGGATGCTAGGCAGCAGGGCGACTTTCTTCACAAATTAGGTATCGAAATGATTTTCAGAAAGCTTCCGCAGTTGATCGTTCTATTCCTATATGGATACTTCGTCTGCCTCTCGAAAAATTCATGCATCTTCCGGAAGGAGTTATCAGTCAATCATCCCTTTACTAATATTGATTTCGTAGGTCCCTAGAACCCCAGACGCTGGAACCGTTCCAACCTAGTCCAAGTTCCTCAATTTCATTTCTAGGATCCTAGGCAGCAGGGCGACCTTCTTCACAAATTAGGTATCGAAGTGATTTTCAGAAACCTTCCGCAGTTGATCGTTCTATTCCTATATGGATACTTCGTCTGCCTCTCGAAAAATGCATGCATCTACCGGAAGGAGTTATCAGTCAATCATCCCTTTACTAATATTGATTTCGTAGATCCCTAGAACCCCAGACACTGGAACTGCTCCAACCTAGTCCAAGTTCCTCAGTTTCAGTCTAATCAAGTCCATTAAAATTATGCCCTTTGAATCCTTCTACTTTCCCCACACCTCTGGCATTGAAGTAGTACGGACATAGCGATTCTTTGCAACATAAATCATTACTTCCTTGTTTTTTGTCAAATCCAGCACATATTTGTGTTCCGGCTTTTATCCCGTCAGCCACATGTAATACATAATAACAAGGGCACACAAACAGCGAGATAATTGAATGAAATTCCCCAGATCCGAACCGTTTTGCTGCAAGCCCCACAGGCATGATGCTTACTACCCAAGCGATTTGTCTGCTGTTATTTACTCAGACGGGCCACAATAAGGTTGTTTCCATGTACTCGCACTACACAAGGTATATAACGACATATGCGCGCTTTGCAAGGACGATAAAGCTATCACAATGTCATAGGTAGATGGGGTGACGGAAGACATCACACGGCTAATAAAGCTCCAACGCGTCTTTTTTCGGGTTTGAAGTGTCGTGTGATGTTTTACTTTGAAGTTGTTGTTGCATGTGTGTTAGAGTTTTTTGTTGTTGGGTTTTAACTTTTTTGTTCAACTCAAATTCTAGGACAAGTGAGAACCAACAACATTCCTTATCCTAAAACCAGTGGTGTATATTCCAGTCTACTCCGCTTGGGTGAAAGGACCAGTCTTTTTGGAGAAAAGCGATAAAGTGGGTCTTGAACTTGGTGGAGATGACTGCGATTGAGTTGACGTTGAAACTAATAAACTAGCGAAGACTAGGCTGAAGCTGGAACATAAGCTGAGACACAAGCTGCCGCCTAAACAGAGACTGAATCTTAGTACTAAGCCGAAACTGAAACTGAGAGGCAAACTGAGACTGAGGGTGAAGCTGTGTGAGAATAAGTTGAGACCGAGACACAATATAAGGTCCTAGCTGAGGCCATAAGTGAGTTTTAACTGATACTGGAGCTTATACTGGGATAGAAGGGGAGCCTTAAGCTGAGACTCGAGCTCCCGCTGAAGTAGACTCTTAAACTGATATTGAAGCTGAGACTGATACTGAAACGCAAGCTTAGAAACGGAAGACTAAGACTTGGGCTGGTACTGAAGCTGAGAATTAAGTTGAGACTGAGACTCAAGCTTAGACCCAGGGCGATCTGGGCTTAAACAGAGTTTTAACCTGAGACTGAGAATGAGAGCTAATCTGAGACTCAAGCTGAGACTGAAACTTCGAATTGAGCCGATACTGAAACTGAGACTTGAGCTGAGAATGAGATTAATAATAAAGCTGAGAGTGAAGCTGAAAATGAAATTGAGAATTGAGCTGAGACTCAATTTGAGAATTAAGCTGAGACTGAGCTGAGAAAAACGCTTAGACTGAGACTCAGGCTAAGACATAGACTTGGACTCATTTCGATGGATTCGATTGGATGTCAATTTCGAAGAGACACTCATTTGGCAGGGAAACCCCGACCTAGCTGGAATATCAAAAAAACTATAGGAGACAACAAAAAATACATAAAAGGCTCTAAAATTCTTGTCACAAAGCAGCACATACTCGTACATAGCTAGCCCGAATACGAGTACATAACCTATACATAAGACATTATTTATCTCATTCCCCTTTCTCGTCGACGCTACATTTTCGTTTGTACTTTGGTTTTACTGTCCTCTGGCGTTTTCTTGTCATATTTCTTTTTTTTGGAGTTTTGCTGCTTTGGCGTTGGTGCGTTGTCATAGCAACACCATCACACGCCGACGAGTGGTGTCGATGTCGGCGCTTCGAAGTGCTTTTTGTCAGTTCGGTACGGTGTTGACTATTTGCTCACATTTGCCGCCATGTTTGCCCTTCTGCTTTACACCAACGATTTTCGTTTCGTATCATCACATCTGGATGCCCGCATAAGCTCAATTTTCATGACTTTTGATGTATGTACCTACTGCGTACAGTTAACTTTCGTACACTAGGCTTTTGACGGGAACAGGACAATGTTGAGTTTATGTTGTCCTGAATTTACGTTAGGGCCTATGTATGGGGGTGTTTTGGTGGAGACTCCTACTTGTTGGCGTGTTCCTGTGAAAGTTAGCTTATCTGTCCTTTTTAAGTGTTGCTGTTGGCCTCTGAATTTCGTTTTTTTTTTTCTTGAGAGCCGGTAGTTCCAATGAGCTGAGGCCGAGACTCACAATTTAGTTTTTGAGAAGGAATGGAAAATCGAGTGATATTTGGAAAGAAGGAGCGATCATTGAGAAAGAGGAACCATGAATCGCACCTTCATATAGATTTATAGGTTGACCGACCCGTAGTTGCCATCGCTGTCAGTTCCCCGGTTGATTTTGAAGTGGAGGTTGTCCACCGTCTCCGTCATTGTGGTTTTGCTTGCTCCAGCAAAGCTCTCCTCTGCTGAGGAGTGAACGAAGTTGTTGATTGTTTAAAGTTTTGTTTTGTGTTTTTCATCTTGTTCGTACGACCCATCGTCGAACAAGGCTAGATTAGGGTTAAGGGAAGAGTGAGGGGAAGTGTGTCGTCCGCCGCGGCAGAGCCCCGTACCGCGGTAAGACCATAGATACTCTCTGAGGCGACCCCGTATCAGAGAGGCTCCGTTCGACTACAGCCACGATTTGCCTCCCGGCTGCAAACGTCCAATGGGCACGGTATCGCATAACGCCCTGGATTGGTAGGGGGGAAATCTTTGTCGTCGCACCATAGAGGCTAGGCTACTCTCGTGATGTATTGCCATGGGGAGCTATGATCACAAGGGTAGCGTAGCCCTGTGGCTAACGACTAAGCCCTCTTACCGCGGCAAGGTGTCCATCCTGCACGAGGGCAACTGGATAACTAATGGGGATACATCCTTTGAAACAGAGATCAATCTGTATCGACCTGTTTCAATACTGTACCGGGAAATTGAGATTATTCTAGCTGCAAATTGAAAATGGGATTACTGGAACTGAGATATTTCCTTACTGAACTCGCCTTCTTTGGGCAGATGTCTGCTTAAAGATGGAGTGGACGGAGTTTCCGTTGATACAGTGTTAGGAAAAAGACAGTAGTTCGAAAAGATAGATTCAACCAGAGCTAAATTAGATTGTGTGCGACTGCGACTACTACATTGTGTTGGAGCTGTGACTGTTGGACTGCGAAGAAACGGAAGCCGGGTTTGGCTGAATTAATCAAACAGGAGCTGGATTAGAAATACGACACGAATTGTGAATGTGGGCTAAGGCGAATATTAGTAAAAGCTTTGGAGGTCTTTACAGACAATTCTGCGAAAGGATTGATAGCTTTGAAAAGAATAGGAAACGAAATGTAGACTTGAAGTCAATCGAAACTTAGTTAACTACGTTCAACTCACTTAGGAACTGATGGGATTTTTTAGGTATGTTTGTGAAGGTAGATGGTGCTTATAAACCCGCAGCGAACGGGACTGACTGAAAACGGGCTTCGCATGTCCGCAATACAACAAAACCAATAACAACCAGGTTCGTTGAAAAAAAGAGACCTCATGGTAAAAATTGAGCCGTAAAGCTCCGTATCTCAGGCTTCCACACCTTTCGAGTTTAATAAATGGGGACCGTACTTCAAAACGTCTAAGTTTCTACCCACTTAGCCACTATGGCGGCGTCTAGTAGAGCATGAACCTCGTTCATTCGTATAACATGGACCAGCCAGCAGAGCCTTTAGGCTTTAGTGAGCTCGTAATCGCCATTTCGTTGGTAGATCCGGAGACCTTTTCTCTTGAATACTCCAAGAGCCGTACATCAGGACGGTATGATGATAGACTTATAGAGCGTGATCTTTGGTAGTAGGAATAGTTTACTTCTCAATTGCTCACTCGGGATTTCGGTATTTTTTTTATCCCAAATGGTGTCGTTCGTAGGGAGAAGATGCGAGTTTTTCATCAATTTCCGACTGAACTTCTGTTTCACCGGATCCCGTGGCGTCATTTTCTAAAACAGTGCGTTCCTTTCACTCTCTTTAAATCCTCTTCCGCCATTTTGTTTTGAGCTTGAAATTTCTTTATTTATTTAAATGGCATTTCAGATTGAGCCCAATGCAATCTAAAGCGGATTTACGCCTTGATTGCTGAACACATGTCCGCTCTTGACACACACACTCTAAAGCAAATAAATAATACCATACAATTAATTTATTTCATTAAAATCACGTTGGCTAACATATGGAGCTCAAAGCTTCAAAGATTTCAAAGTGTGGCATTCTCAAACTCGCTGCCGCTCTACTACGTGCTGTCTGCTGCACCTCCGGCCGTCACAACAATTTCCGCGCGCCCAACAGTGCTCACATTTTTTTGAGTTATTTTTCTTTTTTTTTTGTTGCATTGTGATTTCTCGCACGGAATTGTCATTGAGATGCTGCCATGCAAATTCAAAAGCCATACAGACCGGAAAAAATCTTTTAAATGGACTCAACGAATAGAGGGCGTAATATGGGTGAATGTGTGTAGGCGTACATATGTAAAGTGTAGGTTTGAGTATGTGCGCAACAAAGTGCCTAAAGAGGGTTGCAGGTTTTCTATGGCTGACTGGGCTTTGGTTGAGTTTGACTGTGCTTACGTTGGGTTTTGCAGGGTTTTGTTGAGATTTGACTGAGTTTTGATGGATGTGTAGACTGAGTTTAAGTGCGGGTGGACTGAGTTTTTGTTGATTTTGCCAGAGCTTAGCACTTAGGGTGCCAGTACACATTTCAAATCTCTACACGAGCACAATGCAAAAAGGAAGGAAATGAGGAAATATGCAACGCCAACGGAAAATGTCGCCATTGTTTGTGTCAATTGACTGCGTTGAGAGTGCTGTAGGAAAGCAGGACATGAGCATGAGGAGAAGCAGGAAGGGCCAGATGAGGAGTGTGGGAAGGAAGTGGAGTTGAAGTGGAAGTGGGAGTTCTAAAGGGAGTCGTAAGGCGAATAGAGTGAAAGAAGAGCATGTACCCGAGTGGATGTGTGCAAAAAGTAATTGAAAACATTTGGACTGTTGCTGTTGTTGTTTCTTTTTATTTGCGACCCTGTTGGCTTTATTTGCTTGTCAGTGTTGTGGACGCTTTTGTTAACGGCACTTGAAAAGCCTTGCTTTTCATGCCTAACGATGACGACGACGACGACGACGACGATGTAGAGGAGGACAAACACTCGAACGGCGTGCCGTGCCCGACCGACCAACCGACCGTTCGAAGAACAACAACGACAGTACACAGTTAGGCAGCAATTGCCAGTCATCCAGCCGTGTCGGCCCAATTTCGTTATTACTACAGCAACAACAAAATCCAAAATCCATACAGCCAGGCAACCAAGTGAATTGATGAGGCTCAAGACTTCAAAAAAGGTTGCGTGGGAAGAGAGCGAATATGTAAGAGGAAAGTAATGGCGAATTGACAAAGCAGAGTATTTGCAAGAAAATAAAAAGGAAACCAATAAAAGGAAGCAAAAAGCTTTGGGTTCACGTGCTGTGTGTGTGAATGTTTCAAAGGCTCGAGGGTTGCGATATGCTGGGGGTATAGCACTTTTTCAGGGTGCTGATGTCAGCCATTGAAAATGTGTACTCTACAAATACAAGGGGGCGTGTGATACCCAATTCACATAAAGTTGTTGTATTCGAAATTGTTTTCGGCGCAAAAAAAGGCTCCGAGGAAGCGAAGACCATAGTTATTCTGCAAGTCTTTTACGCTGCTAACTGGCCTGAAACTCTGGAAGCATGCTAAACTATACTGGAATTCAATTCAACGAAGATCTACGCGGCCTCTAATTAGCAGCTTGGCGCCTAGAGGGTGAAAGTTCATTGCACTTGAAGCATGTAAAATGTATTGTCAGTGTTTGTCAAGGGTCCATGGACTATGTCTACAGCTTGGAAACATGATGGCCACATCTCCGGATCCATGTTAGGCGAACCAAGTGATCTATAGCTCTTACATAGGCATAGCTCTTACATCGCCAAGTGATCTCTAATCGCTCTAATAGACTTTTTAGATCGTTGTCGTACAAGCAGGGTAATTTTTAAGCTACTTACTGCTGTCAACTGTGCTCGCGCGATCCCTTTTTGAGTGCCCATCTGAAGTAGTGATCATCAAATGAGTTATCTTATTTGTGATCTACAGGTGATCTTATGATTTTAAATCATCGCGAAACGATCATCGAGTGATCTCTGTTCGTACTATAATCATCTTCTGATAGTTGACGTCAAGAGATCAACAAGTGATCTAGTGTTCTGCTAGGCACATTATATATCTATCAGGCTAAGTTTTACTTCTCTGAACTGTACCCATATGATCTTTCCTTCCGGTTAAGGTATGATCATCACTTGCTAAAGCTATCTTATTTGTGATCTACAGGTGATCTTAAGATTGAACATCAGAAGTAACGTGAAGTCAGAAATGCATATTATCTCAAGCCTCTATGGGATACGCCTATCGCTTCAAAACATAACGACTTCATTAAACAAAGCAAAGCGATCTTCAAGTAATCATCGATCGTTTTATAAGCACATTCAGATCGTACTGGTCAAGCAACTGATAAGTCATCTAGTATTCTTCTATATTCTTTGTCCAATCGGGCTAATTTTTTTCCGACATACTGATCTATTATCAGTATTTCGTATGAACCTATCTTCTGACTACCCATTTGAGGTAGTGATCATCAACTCTTATGTGTGATCTTATGATTTCACATCAAAGAGAGAGTGATGTCTCTATTTTATTTTATCTTAAGGGCCGATGGGCCTTGTGTTTCACTCGAAAATAGAAAAATTTCATCCCCGAATGAATTCAGGGTGAAGTACCAACATTTGTAGGTCAAATATAGGCATAGCGATCGCCAAATGATCTCTGATCGTTCCATTAGACTTGTCAGACCGTTTGGATCAGGTGATAGACAAGTGACCTGGAGTTCTTTTATATCGTATGACCTATCGCCTATATTTTTAATTCTCTTCCTTCCTCTTTGAGGAAGTCATGTTCAAATCATATGTGTGATCAGGAGGTGATCTTATGATTTTACATCCGTATCACATGTGATCTACAAGTGATCTAGTGATCTTACATTGCTGTTAAGCGAGCGAAAGGGAATTTAATGATCTTAAATTTAAAAGTAGAGCATCAAGTCATGTTAATATTTTCTATCAGCCTCATCTGATCGCATCACTTGATGTTATGTGATGGAAAAGTGTTCTAGTGATCTTACTTTTTTTAGCTGATCTTAACACTTCATTTGCAGACTTAATTTCAGCGATACATTGGGAAGGCCTAAGTTGCTTAGGCTACGTTAAGCTTCAAATAATGATGATGAAGTTGTCCTCGTTTTTTGGCAAGTTGGGTTAGCCACACATCCTACAAACTAAGTATGAGTAAATATGCTTTTCGTATTTTAAAGGCGCTCTAATTAGTGTTGAAAAATGTTGATTTCATTGTTGGTGATGTGATTTTTGTTATTATTGTAATTTTTGTACAATGCTTTTGTTGTGCTTCCTCCTTTTTTGTTGTAATATGCCTATACAATATGCAACAAAAATCTTCAATTTCTATTAACTCGCATCCGTTGTGCGCGCCATACCTTGCGCTCCTTCGACACCTTCACTTTGCTCTCCCCGTCAAGCGTTTTGCTGGCTAATTTATTATTGAACAGCACCACATATTTGTTGCTGCTCAAAGGGTTTAAGCGCAATGTCAACAAATACATTTCAATATCGGTGGGTTTTAAGTGAGGAAGTTGTTGAGCTAAGCAGGTTTGAGTAAAAAGGATCAAACGGAGATGGAGGACAAATAGGAGAAGCAGAAAAAGGGTGCAGGATATGAGAAGTGCAAGTTAAAGATCGGAAATATTCAATTAGGAGGAAAAAATGTCAACTCGCGATTTGATTGAGTGGTTGATTGAAGTGCTGCTATGGGTTCCACAAAGAACTGAGGAAAAGGCTTAACAGTTGTTGCTGTTTCGTAGCGGATATTTAGGAAAGTGCTGGCGGAAATGAGATTTCAAGTGTCCTACAAATTTGCCTGTGCAATCCCAGTCGTATCACCAACCAGAAGCTTAGGAACTGCACATGGCCTTGCAAAAAGATAGTAGAAGCAATGTGGGGTTTAAAGACCACACCGGAGTTGTACGTCATATGAACCCCTCTGCAAGACGTTGTGGTCTTTAATAGGCTAGTAGGAAATTATTTTCGGGTCGTAGGTCTATCGAGAATGAAATGGATGAGTTGTTATCGAGCTCTTCCCTCAGTGGTATGCCTGACCACGCTTTGTATTCATCACACTGCCCTTAGAACTTCCCAATGTTCCCCAGGCGAGGACACAATTAAGAGTGAAACACAAACGGACGCAAAGACACCATCACATGTGAATAAAATATGTACTCTGATATGAATTCATGTCAAGGGAGCCAATTTAGTAAAGGAAGGAAAACACAAACAAGACCGTAAGCACTTTGGCTTAACAATAACTTTGCACTGCTGAACTTGCCGTTGGGGCTGAGCGAATAAATGTGTTGTAATCAAGGCTCCAAAATAAGAATGTACCGCAACATCTGAATAGATTATCCAGAGTAGGTCGGAAGACCTGCTCAAGCTCCGAAGGGAGGAGCTCTGATTACTCATGGGCCAAAGGATATTCTGTGCTTCGCGGAATCCCAGAAATGGTTTGAGTAGGGGGTCACTCAGATCCATATGGTATCACAACGGGACCTACGGGGTCTATGTATGTGTGCTAGTCCGTTTACAAGTAGCCACTGCAACCTACCTACCTACCTAATAACTGAATAGCTTCTTATGGAGCGACAATGGAAAACAGTTTCTCTCTCTGCTAGCAGTCCTTTCTAATTGGTTGAGTGTTTTTCGGGAACTCTGGCAGCATACGACCCCAATTATCTCGGTGCACCATTAAATTCGAGGAAACTCAACACAAAACAGCAACACTTTTAGGTGCATAAACACTCCAGTTTGGTTGTGACATCAAAGTAAACCAAATATTAAGTTGTGGCAGCTGGGCAGACTACAGAGTATTCCACATAGTCCTTTTATTTTATTTTGCTTTTAAAAAGAAAAATGTATCCATGTTACGGTCCTTTTTGTAGGATGGTATAAGGCTGGTTTAAACCAAAACCTTTGTAGTTTTGTTTGATTCTCTGTGAATCTTGATGAAGACGTTCTTCCTGTTCGACGCTGGTACCGCCCAAGTTGTCGGGGAAGAAACTTAGATGAGAATGGAGGAAACAAGGACATTCCAGAGCCATTAAAATCATTGTCGTTGCCCTGACTCATATTCGTGACGATGAGGCAAACCTTTTCACGATAATGATCCTCAGTAGCGCGACTCTCCATAGCATAGAATGTCCCATGTACATGGAAAACCCGAAAACCAGCATATGAGAAATTAATTTCCGACCTGATAGCGGGCACTGGACTTCAGATTTCAATTCAGGGCACAAAAATACATGAAAAGTCGTTTCTTTCTTTTTGTGTCAAAAATTTAGCCGATATTCGAACCAAGGGAAGGAGATCCTTCAACAAGATCGAAATTGCAGTCATCGTATTGTTTGTAGCATTTTTCAACTTGTTTTCGCCAAACACTCAAAAGAATAATTTGATAAAAATTTTTCGACTTGTCAAAAGTCCACAAAATTTTCAAAGTTCAAAAAATTAAAAAAAAAAAATTTTTTAATTAAAAAAATTGCAAAAATTTGGCTAAATATATAAAAACAAATTTGTGAAACTATCGAAAGTAATTATTTAATTTAAAAAAAACTTTACCATACGAATTTTATTTTGGAAAAACTTAAAAAACGTGCAAAAATATTTTCAAAAATATTTGAAAAAAAAATTGAATCAAACCAAATTTTTTAACAAATTTTTTTAAAGCCGCAGCTAAAATACTGAGAATGGAAAATAATAAACACTGAAAAAAACATTTGAAGTATTGCAAAAGTGGAAAAAATTCCTAAAAAATTATAAAAAAATTAAATTATTTTCCCAAAATATATAAAAATAAATTTTTAAAATATCGAAAGCTTTAAAAAAATACTATAAAAACACGATTTTTTAATGGAAAAACTTGAAAACCCCTTCAAAAATATTTTCAAAAATATTTGAAAAAAATTGAAATTAAACCAAATTTTAACATATTTTTACCAGCTAAAGTACTCAAAATAAAAATGTTTTGTTTTAACTATATTGTAAAATAGGAATACTAGCACTTTGTTGAAAAAAACACTGAAAAAAACATCTGAAATATTGGAAAAATGGAAAAAATGGAAAAAATTTCTGAAAAATTTTAAAACTGTTTTTAGTAATAGTTCAATGGACTAACACAAAAAAAGTTAGTTGTTAAAATTTATAAATGAAAAAAAGTTAAACTATGGAGAAATGCGGCGTCGTTCGGACAAAAAAGTTTTAGAAAAATACTGAAAAAATAACTTAGAAAATAAAATTAAAATTTTTTTACATGAAAAAAAAAACGAACTGAACACTATAGAAGAAATTTTCCAAATGTATCAAATGAAAATGAAGGTACTTAGTTAATATGTTGAAAAACCACGTTTTTTGAAACAATCTCTTCGATAGAGTGTTTTTCATCTGTTTGCCATTTCAGGCGTTAGGCAGACATTTTGTAATTCAGATTTCTTAATTTTAAAAATTGCAACGTTGTAAAAAGCCTCTTAAATTGAATTTTACTAGCCAAAATTGGGTTTAAAAACCGCCCATTCATTTTTTTATAAAAAATATAAATTTTGTTTTCCTCTGCTTCTTCCATACTTTTTATTACATTTGTGTTGTTGTTGCCATAGCGCAATTATCTTGAAACCCCGCTGTGACGACAAAAGCGCGCTAAGGTCGTCGCCATAGATTGGTGTGGCTTATATTAAATCGAAGCAGCAACAACAAGTCAAATAAGAAAGCAAAAAAACGGAAGAGGGTTGGACGAACATAAGTAAATGATGCCATGTTGCGGAGCATGACTAAAGGTTTGTAAATAAATATCTATTTACTTCTATATAGAACTTTACATAGAGTAAATATTTTATATACCCAACTGTAGACACACACATGTACTTGTACAAGTACTCGCATGACAGAGCGCTAAAATGCATTCCTTACTTCCGTTTCCATTTCTCTTGCTAAGGCTTATGCTGTTGTGTTGTTGTTGTTGCACGCAAAAGTGCTGACAGCGACAGCTTTGAGGTAACGCAATTTTTATACCCAGATATAGATTCCATATATGATAGCTCTTAGGTTGAAAGAAGAAAAAATTATATATTTGCATGAAATTTGGTATAGAGGTTGAAAATGGGAAAAATCATATGATAACCACGCCCCCTTTTCCGAAATTGACATATCTCGGTACCTGAAATGGCCAAAATGATATAATTTTAAAGGTGAATCCCCCTGGTCATTATATTGTGATTTTTTGATAATTTTTTTTAGATGGGCGTGGCACCTCCCCCTTTTAAGGGAGGCATTTTTGAAATTTCGACTGGTCATAACTTTTAAACAGATTACAGTAGAACGATGAAATTTGGCACCAAGCATACTATTATCGTTGGAAGTATACCTGACAAAAATTGGATAAAATCGCCCTCCCCAACCACGCCCCCTTTTTCGATATCGAAAATTTCGAAAATCGCATAAATTGACATATCTCGATGGGTGAAATGGCTGAAATGATATAATTTGATAGGATGAACCTCCTAGTCATTTTGTTATGATTTTTTGAAAAATTTTCAAAAGTGGGCGTGTCCACGATCACTTTCAAGCGAGGCATTTTTGAAATTTCGACTGGTCATAACTTTTAAACTGATTACGGTAGAATTTTGAAATTTGGCACAAGGTATACCAGCATTATAGTGAGTATATCTGATGAAATTGGACGAAATCGCTACCCGACCACGCCCACTTTCGATATCGAAAATTTCGAAAATCACATTAATTGACATAATTCGGTAAGTTAAATAGCTAAACTAGTGTAAACTTTTAGGTAAATCCTCCTAGGTCATTTTTCATTGTTATCCCTCTCTGAAAACTAGCGCTGGGTATTCAATGTTTGGTCGATCCGAACTTAGACTTCCTTACTTGTTTTTTTTTTTTTTTAATTTCAAAATTTTTCCAGCAATTTTTATTTACATTTCTACTTTCAAATCAAATCAACATCATCTGCAAAAACAACAACAACAACAACTGCATGCTACAATTACCGTTAGACGCACACAAGGAGCTGCTTGAAGCTTGCGCTGTCGTCATACTTCATACGCCATACTCAAGCATAGTCCCCTAGCTTGACAGCCTAGAAGTAGACCTCCTTATGCTTCGAGTGCAACAAACAACTGTTAATCCGCATATCCTTGTGGCGTTCATCCAAGCACAGCTTTTGTGCAAATAAATGCGCTTTGTTGCCATTTCAGTTGTGACTGATTTTGTTGTTGTTGTTGCTTTTTAATATTGGTGTCTTCCATTTTTCATTACACCATACAATTTCTGTATTTTTTTTTTTTTTTGCGACACGCAGAAATCTTTCGCAATCATCACATTGCTAAAGCCATACAAAGAAGATACTGTACCGAGACATACATACCGACATACATATTTTTATACATACATACATACTTATAACGGAAAAATGGGTAACTACTTATGCACAAATTGCACAACTGACAAAATTGAAGTAATTGAAATGCCTGCGAGACGTTGGCACAGTGGGATGTGGTAACTTAAAAAAGGTGAAATAGAAAAGGGATTTTCACAAGTTTCAAAAATGTATCAAAACTTAAAAAAAAAAATTTTGAACTTAAAATTAAAAAATTGAAAACTTAAAAAAATTGTGTTTTTACAAATTTTTCAGAATTTTTGAAAAAATTTCAAAAATTTTACGTTTTGTAAATTTCAATACTCTATATAAAACTTAAAACTTAAAAAATCAAACAAATAATTTTAAAAATTCACCTTTTTTTCTTTCTGTCTACATTTTTTAGGAAATATGTATATTAAAAATGAAGTACCAAAAAAAAATTCAAAATAATTTTTCAAAATTTTCAGAAATTTTATAAAAGTTTCAAAAATGCATCAGAATTCAGAACTTGAGGAAAACTTAAAAAACTTGCAAAACAAATAATTAAAAAAAAATTTTAATTCAACACTCTTCTCTTTCTTTCAAAACATGATTTTATTTTTGTGGGGTGAAGACAACATTTTTCCAAAAACTTTAAATTTTGTAAACATTGACATGAAATGACCCAAATTTTTGCTTAAGGTCTAAAAAATTTTAATAAAATTAATTTCAAATATTTCAATAAGTTCGAAATCATATTAAAACTTTTCAAAAACTTCTAGACTTTAGACAAATATTTTCAAAACTTTTTCAAAAAATTTAAATTAAGCTGAAAAAAAAGATTCGATAAATTAACAAAAAGGATTGAAAATAAAGCGAAATGATTAAAAAATAATACAATTTTAAAAATTCAAAATGAAATAAATTGTCAAAAACAAAATTCAAGTGTAAAAAAATATTTAAAAAAAAAACAATAAAAAAGGTATATATTTATAAAAAAAGTTATTGGGCAAATTTTTGAAAAAAAGATTCAAAAAAATATTTAAAAAAGTATTGAAAAGCTGTTAAAAAAGTGTTGACAAATTTTTTTTTTTGATAAAAGTATTAAAATTGTATATGAAAATAATGCTTGAAAAAGGTATTGAAAAAAACTTGAAAAAAAGTATTAAAAAATACATTCGGAAGAGAAATAATTATAGGAAAACTTTTAAAAAAATCGAAGCAATATTTTAAAAAAGTATTGAAAAGTTATTTTAAAAAATGTTTAATAAAAGGTGTGGAAAATTACCGCAAAAGCTTATGTTGAACGATTTTCGAAAGAATTCTTAACTTTTTATAAAAAGTAGTCAAAAAATATTTGAAAAAAGTATTGGGAAGCTGTTTAAAAAAGTCTTTTAAAAGAGGTGTTAAAACAAAACTATTTGCAAAAAAGTATTAAAATTGTGTATGAAAAAAGTATTAAAAAATACTTGAAAAAGAGTATTGAAAAAATGGAAAAAAGTATTAAAAAAAAATTCAAGAGATAAATCCAATTATATTTTATTGAAAATTAAGAGTATTAAAGAAATATTGAAAGTCAAAAACAAAACACTGTTTAATATAAAAATATAGAAAAAAGTATTGAAAATATTTCAAAAAACAACTGCAAAAATTTATTAAAAGTATTGTTAAACGAATTTACAAACAAATTTATGAAACGTAATAAAGAAATATTCTAAAAAAAAGTATTGAAAAGTTATTAAAAAAGTGTTCTGAAAGAGGTGTTATTATATAATTTTAAAATATTCATGAAAAAGTGTATTGAAAAAAAAATTTGAAAAAAAAAATTTGAAAAAAATGTTTGAAAGATGAATACAATTTTATTTTGAAAAAATGTTCGAAAAAAATATGGGAAAATATTAAATAACGCCAGCACAAAAATTTTAAAATTTGGAAAAAAAGTATTTAAAAATGAATTGTTTTAAAATATACATAAAAAATTATATTGAAAAAAAATTTGAAAAAAAAGTTTTCGAAAAATGTTCAAAAGATGAATCAAATTTTATTTTGAAAAAATATGGCAGGGTGCCGGAACTGACTTTGAATAACGCCAGCACAAAATTTAAAAAATTTGGAAAAAAAGTTTAAAAAAGTATTTAAAAATTAATTGTAAAAGAAGAAGAAAATCGTTTTGGCGAAATGCCTAACCTTAGCCCAAAATCCGGACCTGTCCTGTGTCACTTGGACAGTTGAAATATATACCATATTAGGAGTAAAGCACTGCTTAACTTTTTTTGAACGAATTTTCAATTGTAAAGCGGCTTCCAGAGTGGAAGGACTCTTCATCCATCTTAAAGATACTAGCCCATTGACTAACATAAAGCTTTGCGGAAGTACTGACAACTGTTATATTTTTCAAATATTTTCTTTAAAGCTTCTCCCAAACACGCCCACTGTGCCTAACGCCGCCATTTTTCATCACCACTCCACCCACATCATTTACAGCTTTTTACATTTTCCATTTTGATTTTGATTTAGTCGCGTAATTGAGACTTCAAATGCAGCTTATCCAGCCGTATTGCGTTGTCGTCGTCGACGCAGTTGTCGTCATCAACATCGTCAACTCATCGTCTTCACGGCAGCCACACTCAAGTTAGCAAACAAATAAACAACACGAATATGAAGGGACCGACCTCCCGTCAAGCTTTTCTGCACTTGCACACGTTCATTTACCGAGCAGCACCTCTGATTCAGTATCCACACAGCTCCATGCAAGGAAGCAAACACACACACACAACCAACCAAACACCCAACCACCCAGCTATCAATGTCAAAGCTTCGAGTGAATCTTGTTGGGCTTTTTTTCTGTGTTATGTGTTTTGTGATTCGCCTGACGTTTGCAAATGGCCGAAGTGCCTTTGAACGCACCAACAAGCAAACATGAACACGTGCTTTAGCACGACCACCCACCTGTGCGACTGTCAAGTGCCAGACTGCCGGGATCCCAATCTGCGTTATAAGTGTGCGCGCCATTCAATTTCTTCTTTTTTTGCTGAACAACGTCATTAGGCGGACGAAGGGTATCCATTTTAGAGAGTTCCTACGTCTTTCGCCCCCAGAGGATGTGTTTGTATTTGCATTTTAACAGGCAACAGGCGGATTAATTTGCGTCAGCCACATACCCACTTGATATTAACCCATCAACATTTCGCTCACACTTGGTTTAAGCAACGTCACTGGCACTCGAGCGTCGTAGTCAGCGAGTCACTTAGAGTTATTTGCCCACAGATTTTGTGTATGTTTGTGTGAATGTACACAAATCTCTTAGTTGTTCAAGTATTTTTGCAGTAATTAAAATGTGAAATCTCATCGCTTTCGTTGTTGACTTCTACACGCTGCTTGAAAAAACACTTAGCTTGTGGGGGAAGGTTTTTAGCTAGAGCTCATAAATGGAACTGTACTGAATTGGCGCAGAGTTTTGGAAAATGGTTTCTTTGTCTCAGCATAAATAAGCGCAAATGTAAATTCGTTAGTGAAGCTGAAAAT
The DNA here is from genome assembly GCA_964058755.1 of Campiglossa producta. Taxonomy (NCBI): domain Eukaryota; kingdom Metazoa; phylum Arthropoda; class Insecta; order Diptera; family Tephritidae; genus Campiglossa; species Campiglossa producta. Next base: position 7,164,922 of record CAXKVI010000005.1, read on the forward strand.
TATAAATTCCTTTTTGTGTTGATTGTAAGGAATTTGTTAAAGAAAAAATGCCACACGAGCTTTTTTGGGGTTCAAACAGCTTTGAGGTAGTGGGTTATGTAGGAATTGGCTGGAAGAACGACAAAATTATCTTTGCTTGCAAGTTTGAGTTCGAATAATTTGTGAAAATAGAAAAAAACATGCAAATTTGGAAAAGCTCTGTTACATATTCATGGAGCTTTTGTCAGCATGCCCAAAAGCTTCCGAAAAAGTTTCACATGATACGCTTAAAAATAGTTTCAATCATGAGTTCCATCAAATTTCACTTAAACTGTTTAGAAATTTTCTCAAAGCTTTAAGCTCATGCATTGGGAAGCTTTCCAAAGTTTGCTCAACTCGATTTTCTGGTTTTCAATAGCTTTTTTCGATCAAGTTTAAGCAAATCATATAAGAAGGAGCCATATTTAACACCGATTTATAATTCATTTGCGTGAACACAACTTTACCAATAAAAGCTCAGCTGCTTTAGTTCGATTTGCTGTTTGCTGTATTTTTTGCAGTTATAATTCACCCAAAGATTAAAATAGCTGAAATTATCTCAAAAACTATAACTCTATAAAAATATAAAGGTACTCTAAGAGATTTTATACGTAAAAGCTTTCAAGTAGCTTTTTGCTCAATCTAGTTGTTCGACCTTTTTTAACGAAATTACTTTGATATAGAATTTAAAATGTGTCGAGTGTTACTTCTAAGAGATCTCTGACTCTCGTCCTGGGAGGTTTTGTCGATTTGTCTGCAAGCTTTTGAAAAAAATTCTTCAAAAAGCTTTTTTTTTAGCCGTTCTTATAAAAATAAAAAGGAAAGTAGTAGACTAAGAGCTTTTATATCGAAAAGCTTTCTAGAAGCTTTCATGTTCCCAGAACTTAATTTTTTGCATATTTTAGAGCAAGTGGCTTTCTCTTTTTTAGCGTTATTAGGGTTTCTGAGAGCCTTTATAGCTTTAATGGAAAAGAGAACAAGTTTTTCTTCTACAGAAGACCTCCGAAATTTAAAAAAAAGCTCTTACAAATATTTGATGCTCAACTTTCCTCCCAAACTATGCTCAACTTTATCCTTACAAACTATGTCCTTTTTACATTTTAGCGCCATTAAAATAATTACACTTTTCAACAACACAGCTCGTGTTGTCAAATTTCAATTTATTTTGTGTGACTTCCATATAAAAGCTTCACTAATTTACGAGAAAATCAGCAAAAGTCAAATGCAGCACAACTGACTGCGTTATGGATAATGGAAAATGGTCACTTGCCAATCAGCATAATAGGATTCAATAAAATTTATTGACATAAATGAGTATGTGAAGCCGTGTAATTGTGTGTATGTATGTGTATGTGTACAGGTAAGTGTACGTTTGATATTCATGCTCGCATATCCTTACGGCTAATGTAATTTCATCCAATTTATCTGGATGACAAGTTTTTAGTTAAAAGTGAAAACATGATTCACGAAGCTCTTTTGATGATAGTACACACTTTTCTACATTGGTTAAATTGGTGGGGGCAAAAAAAATGTGAGAGAGCATAAAAAAAGTTGTAAAAGCTGATAGATTGATGGATCCATGGGGAAAGCTTTCATAAAGCAGTATTTATTTTCGTAGAGCTTTTTGGTTTTCTTGTGGGAATTTTCTCGGCTCAACTCGAACAGCTTCTTAGAATAGATATTGTTCCAAAATCAAGAAAACACTTTGCAATACAACTGTTAAAACTACAGAAGTCAAAAGCTTACCAAAAAGCTCGCATGGTATACAAAACGCTCTCATAAAGAGTTGTATTTTAATTAAAATCATTATTTCTCTTTCAACCCACAAAGCTATTAAATTCGCATATATGTAGATACACATATAAATCTAGTTCTGTGATAAGCTTTGCAAAAAGCTTGGCCTAACCGGAAAACCTAGGAGGTCTGCATAATTCTTTTCAAATTTATTAAGTGCATCATAGTAGAGATACTTTTCAAACTCGACAAAACACTTTGCAATTATGTATAGGGTTAAAAAATAAAAATAAAAGCAAAAGCTTTCCGAAAAGCTCGCTTGGAATGCAAATTGAGCGCATAAAATGTTTATATAATTATAGTCACTACTTTCAAACCATAAAGTTAGTAAAATTTTGTATACGCCTCGTTCTGTAAAAAGCTATGCAAAAAGCTTAGGCTGATCTGAAAGCACGTGCGGTATGCAGAAGACTTTTGAAATTAATGAATTGCTCGTAAATATGTTAGTCTCTTTTTATAATGAACTTTACGAAAACTCTAGTGACTTGTTATAGTTTCAAAGAAGCTAACTGGCTACAAATAAAAGCTTATAAAAGCTTATGTCAGATAATCATGATGGGTTGCCAGAAATTGTCAAAGAACCTCAAAAAATACCAATAAAAGATCATAAAAGGTTTTATGAGCTTCAAAAAAAAGCATAAGAAAAAAAGCTCAAAAAAGCTCCACAAGTAAAAGGCTTAAAAAGCTTCGATTGAAGTTATGCTCTAAGTTTTTTTAAAAAGCCTGGCATATGCTGCTAAATTTGCTATGAAAAAGAGGTAGAGCAAACTTTCATTTACCAAAGACAACGGCTAGAACTGGGCCTACCAAAATCAACTGGCTTGAGAATAATCGTTGCAAGCATTAAAAAGCTCTGTAAGCTTTCTTTCGCACAAATAGTAACTTTTCATGAACTAATAGTTCAAAAGGAGTCAAAAGTCATTGCTCTCATATATATATATATGTATTCTAAGGACAAAGCAATGCAAAGCGTCCTTACGATCGCAAGGTATGTACATATCTACATATGTATATATGTACTGAAGCGTATTTATATCTATATAAAAAATTGTGACCACCTAACCAAGTCAAAGAACAAACGAGTATAGATTTCAATTCAATGCAAAGAAAGGCACAGTCAATTGCCCGCATTGTAATACGATATCCTTTATCGCGAAAATTCCGACAAAAGCCGATTGCGCGTCTGAGTAGCTGGACCAATGTGGACTATATGATTAGCTATGTAAACACACAAATAATATAGCTACACATTTTTGGGAACAATGAAAAATACAAATCAACTCAGCAAGGATCAATTGCAACAGCAGGATCAGCAGCCAGCAGCGGCGGTAAAAGGAAGCAAAGACTTTGCGGAAGCTGTACACACGCCTTCGAAAACATTTGATATATGTGGTACTTCGTCTTTTTATATTGCTTTATTTAACGTGGTTATGACAAGCGTCCCCCTTGAGTTTTTTGAAGGTGAGCTCTTTTTTAGGCGGCGAACTTCAAAGCAGGGATATATGACAGTGATAGCTACAAGCTTCATGCGTTGGAGTACTTTAACCTTCGGGTGGTACAGTTTTTTTATCTTACTTAAAAGTGCTTGAGTTTCATATGAAAGAGCAAATCAAGAGCCGTTCAGTATACAATTTTTTGAGCAGCACTGCTAATAATAATAAATTAGTACCTGGGTAACCGAGCTAGCTAGTTGTTTTCGATTTTACCACATAGTCTTACTTACCAACATAAACTTTTTTAAATAGATTTCCGAAAAAATATCAAATAGCTGGCAACTTCATAAACCGCCTCAAGTGGCAACACCAAAGTAGAAAATCTTAGAATAAAGCATACCATCCTCAGCAGGGTTGGGTCACTTCGAATAAAAAATTATTTAAGTAAAAAATAAAAAACTATTCATAATTCATAAAAATTTTTAACCCCAAATAGACCCAAAAATTATACCAAAATGATTCTAAACTGATACGAAATTGACCCAAAAATTATTTTAAAACAACCCCAAGGTGATCCTAGAATTATATCAAAATGACCCCAAAATGATTCCAAAGTGAGCCCAAAATGACCCCAAATAGACCCCAAAATGATCCCAAATTGACCCAAAAATTATACCAAAATGATCCTAAACTGATCCCAAATAGACCCCAAAAATATTCTTAAACTGACCGCAAAACGATTCCGAAATGATTCAAAAATTACCCCAAACTAACCTCAAATAGACCCCAAAATGATCCCAAACTGATCCCAAAATTATACCAAAATGACAACAAAATGATCCCAAAATTATCCCAAAATGACTTCAAATTCACAACCAAAGAGACCCAAAAATTATCCCAAAATGAGAATACACTTTTCTCCAATTTTTGGCCACCAAAATCAACATAGCACCCCACTGTGCGTAGAAAGGCAAATAAAAGTCTTGCCTGTTTGAGTAGCTTACATTTTCACTCAATCCATGACAACCACCCTCTATTAATAAAGACACAGGGTGGCACATACAAAACATTTCAACTTCAAACCAGGAAAACGAAGCGTGCAGCGCCATCTAGCGCGCAATAGTGAAACGATGCAAATGCAAAGACTTGTGCTTTGTGCAAAAAGCGCAAGGACGAAACTAGGATAACTAAAACAAATTCCACAAAAGTGCGTCAAAGTTTTAGTACCAAAAAAACTTGCATACCAATTTCCAAACGTTCCACGTTCCAACTACAAATGTCAAGTTGTCCAGTCAAAAGTCAAATGTCAGATGAGTCAGAGATTGAAGCGTCTTGCAAATGCATGCATTCATTCGTTAAAGTGACTGAGTAGACAATGCGATTAATTTTGCGAAAGGACAATAGTAGAACGAAAGGTATGAATTTGTGTTGAAGAAAGTAGAAATTGATTGACAGTGGCAACAAAAAATATTGGAAAAATATTAAAATTACATAAAACAAGTTACTTGTGAAAAAGTAAACAAGGTTATGTGAAGCAAAGGACATAAAGGACATCAACTGAAGGCAACAACAAACAAAAAGCAAAACAATTGTTAGTGTCATTGAGTGGCGTGACGGATATTTGACATTTGAAGAAAAAGAAAATACGAGAAAACAGCATAAAAACAAAGCAAACACAGCAAACGAAAAGCACGAAAAAAGGAGTAAACAGCAGCGACACCCCAACGCGGCAACAGTGAAGTAACAAAAGCAGCAGTAGAGATAGTATAATTGAAGCATACACTTAGGCGCTGCCATACAAAATTTTGGCCAACGAGGCGAACAAGTAAAAATTTACAGCAGAAGTGTGAAAAAAAATTTAGTAAAATTAAAAAAAATATTAAAAATAATTTTTTTAAAAATTCAGTCTTTTTTTAAATAAAATCTAAATTTTTTTAAATTATATAAAGACTACAATAACAAAAAAGCTATCCACATGCCACATAAGCGCTTGAGTAATTGAAAGGCGTAGCTGCAACAACAACAAAAATTTGCCTCAACAGCTGCTCTATTATTAGTGTGCGCCACAATAACAACTACAACAACAACGATAAAACAACGCGTTTATTACATAAATACAATTTTAATTAATATAAAAGTAGATAGGTAGACGCATTTTACGAAGTCAACGCATTGAACCAGCACAAATTCGCGAATAAATCGACGGAAGTGAAAAGAGTTTGTCGAAGTGACAAAGCGAGCATATTGATTGCACAACAACAAGGCAGTTTTTGCAAAACAAAAAGGTTTTGAAGAAAAAAGTTTTTGGCGAAAAAATATTTGAAATAAATTTTAGGTGAGGAAAAAATCTTATTTCAAAAATTTATAATAAAAATAATTTTGAAATATTTATAGAAAAAATAAGATATTAAAAATTAAGGGTTTCGCAATTTTTATGAAATTTTGAAATAACTTTTAGAATTTGAAATATTTTACAGAATATAACTTTTTTTTTAATTTTCAAAAAATTTGTTATTTTTTTATTATTTTATATATATATATAAAAAAAAAATTAGAAAAATTTTCAAAATTTATTTAGCAAAACTTTTTTAAAAAATATTAAATAATATTGAAAGTGAAAAATAGAAATATGAAAGTTAAACTCACAAAAAGAACTAATGATGTACTTAAAAAAAAAAACAATTTAACTTTTTTTCTAATTATTATTTTTTTTTTTTGAATTTTTCTAAAAAATTATATATGAATTTTTTTAAGTAAAAAACCAGTAATTTTCGGAAATTTTGTAAAAAAATTTGTTTATTAATAAAAATAGTTTAAAAATAATGTACTTAAGAAAATATTTAACTTTTATAAAAAATTTTTGCTGAATAATTTTTTTGAATTTTTCTAAAAACTATTTTTATTTTTTAAAAAAACTTTTTTACATTTATTCAAAACATGAATTTTTATAAGAATTTTTTAAGTAAAAAAACGCGAATTTTCGGAAATTTTGTAAAAAAAAATTTGTTTATTTATAAAAATAGTTTAAAATTTTATTATATAACTTTTTTAAGGAAGCAAACACTACACTTTAATTTTTTCAAATAATTTTTTTTTTTTTCAAAATAAAATTAAAATTTGTTTCAAATATGTTTTTCTTTAGAGAGTTTGTTTTAAACAAAGAGTTTTATTTGGCAATTAAAACTTTTATAAAAAAATTTTTCCCGAATAATTATTTTTTGTAAATTTTGTAAAAAAATTGTTTATTAATAAAAATAACTTGAAAAATTAAAGAATAATAATAAAGAAATTTTTTTTACAAAATTTCCGAAAATTTGTGTTTTATTTTTAATTAAACTCAAAAAAATATCTTGGAAAAAAAATTTTAGAAAATTTAAAAAAAAAAATTATTTACCAAAAAATTTTTTATAAAAGTTAAATATTATTGATAGTAAAATATAAAAGTTTTAATTTCCAAATAAAATTATTTATTAAAAAAAATTTCAAAAGAAAAAACGTTTGAAACGAACTTTATTTTATTACAAAAAAATAATAATTTTTGTTAAGAGAAAGAAAACAATTTTTAAAACAAATTTTACTACAAAAAATTTAATTTTTGCGAAAACTGCTTTGGAAAGTTGAAAATTTTACTGGAACAAAATTTATATTTGAAAAAAATTTTACTTAAAAACAAATTTGTTTTAAGAAAATATTTTCATACCAAAATATTTTAATAAAAAAAAATTTCATTAAATTAATAAAAATAAAGGAAACTAACAACAACAAAAAAATACATTGAAAAAAAGTTTTTCAAAATTAGTAAAGAATTCGAACCAAATATTTCATAGTTTTCATAAAATAAAATCTAACACTCAAAAAAGTACTAAAAATTTAAATTTGTCAAACTTTTTTAGCTTAAAAAACAATTCAAAACTTAGGCTGATATAAAACGTGCAACAACAACAATATCAACGAAAATCGATTAAACAGGTAAGTAAGTTACTTTTATGCAACTATTTTATAAACCGTTAAATTTTACCAGGTTGCAGAGATACAAAACTGCATCAGGCGAAAGCGCCTAAAAGCGAACTAGAGTAAAATCTGTAAATCGATATATGTATGTATGACTATAGTCATCGTCGGGAGAGAGTATAATCAACTGTTCCTCTTTTGATCTCATACATTCTACACAGTCTCTTTAACAACGCCAACGATACAAAAGCTGGATCAGCCTAGGCAAAGCGCCTAAAATCGCACAACAAGAAACAAATAGATCGATACGATCGTCTCGAGAGACCATGCTATTTAAGTTCTCATTTCGACCCAGCAATTTCTCTACACAATAACAAACCCAAGGTGGTCTCTTTTATACTCGTACGACACAGAAATACTTACTTATATGTGAGCTCATGGGGCTAGAAAATTATCATGTTTCGTTAAGGGGCTTCCCTATCGATCGAAATCTTTATGTATTTACCTATAGATATCTGCTATCTATGGTCTAAGGAGTTAGGTTTTTTACCAAATTTGTAGTTTCCGTCACTTAACAACAAGTTTCCATCAGCTTTATAGTCTCAAATGAAGGTTCCATGCGGGAGCGGGTATTGAGAATAGATTAACTTTTTCAGGAAAGGATCTGACACCCTAACACCGCCTAGACTGTATGATAGCAGCTATCAAAGCTTTGGCCTTTCGTAGGTGGTATGGCACACTGAGAAATTTAAGTGCTTCCTTATTTAAGGAAATGCTTATCAAGCTTAAGCTCGTCTCATCCATCAATCATCTCTAAGAGCGGTTGAATAGGTGAGTCATTCAGCTTTTCAATTGGATCGTCAGCACAAGAGACCTCTTCGAAGTACATCCTTTTGAATTGCGGGGGAACTAGTATTGTCAGATGAAGTCTCCAGATATCGGAGATTTCTGCGCCAGTAGACCCCTTATAAGAAAATTCGTTAGATCTAATGGTTTCACTTTGCTATACCCGCGATCACCACCACTCCGATGGCAGTACCAAGAGGAAGCACATCTAAAATCACGCGATGTCTCCAATTGGCGCCTAGGTCAAAATCGACTGGGTGTTTAAAGGCTTTTTTAAGTAAGTAAGTAAGTAATATGCGCTTAATATGGAGGACCTCTTAGGCGTTCTCCACGTAAGTTCAGTTTGATGTATTTTTCGTCTTCCCAAAGGACCAATGGTTGTATTACCACTTCTGTCGATCAGAAAGCACCTAGTTAGGTCCTACATCGGCGCCTTCAGTGTGTGAGTTTCTACTTCCGGGCACACTCTTGAACACCAAAACCCACACGAATTAGTAATCTAAACTTTAAATTTAATAAATAAAATAAATCTGTATATGACAGTTTTGGATACGAGGGAGCATTTTCTGTTGACTCCACTACAACAATGAAAAACCAGCCCACCCTCCTTCATTCTTTAACTTGCACAGTCCATAAAGACCATCGTCCATTTATTTAGAAGTATTCACAACATAAATCCTAAATGTCTTAGTCCATTCTAAAATGTTGACATCTACAACAAAAACAACAACGAAAATTTGTGAAACTATTTTTTGGGATGAGTGTGACAAAATATGTGAAAAGTTTTAATGAAATAATGCGGCGCAAAGTGTAGGCGGATAAAATAATCTGTCTAACATGTGGTCAGCTATTAAGCCGACAAGCTACCCTGTAGGAAAAAATTAATTGAAGAAATGGTATAAGATGATTTTTGGTGAAGACTCGCCCCAACGGGACTCAGAGATAAAATAGGGATAGAAGTAGAGCTCATTAGATACCTTGGCTCTGTAGGGCTACAGGTGGAAGACCCGCAGCTTAGTTTGAAATACACCTCTTGTGGGCAAAGACTGATGACGTTATGCCAAGAGGCAAGAGAGCTTCCTCGTGCTCTGCTCGGTATTGCTCAGGAAACTTATTAGAAACCCTTTGAGACCCATAACCTTCCAGCAAAGAGGTACAAAGAAAAAAATCTCACGGCAAAAGGAGCTGGCTTTGCTAGACAAACCGAACTGGCACCTAGTTAATATAGAGCTCGAGTTCTTAGGAGATAGTTCTACCTAATCAATATCTCAACCACCACCTAGCTCGGGCACGGAAGACTTTTTGAGCGTCCTTTAATTGACTTCCGAGCTCGATGAAGAGCAATTTAGGAGGTTCGGAAGGGGTTGGTTTGATTCACCAAAAACGAGCATTTGTAAAGCCGCCTAAAAAACTTTGATCTCATCAGGCGAATGAAATAGAATCAGAACCACCGCAAAAAGCCGACCTCGCTAACAAGGAAATTGTCTTCAGCGGTCTTTTGGGGATATGTAGTCGGATTGTCAACTCAAGCGACCTCTGCAACGTCTTTCGAACGAAATCTGAAAATTCAGGGACTTGGTATTTTCAGATGATGACCTAGATGGCGAATACTCTTACGTTAGTAGACTCCCTTCTATGAAAACTCGTTGGAACTAAGTAATTCCCTCTGCTGGAGTCGCGATAGCTAGCTAGTGCGTAATAAAGACGAAGAGGAATCTCAATCTCCGAGTTCTGTAGAAACACATGCCGCACTAGAGAGGACACAGTCTTTCAGAGCTCTGCTGCGCAGTTAACGTTTCCATTTGGACACTATTCCGAACTCCAGTACCGTTAAGCTGAGGAACATCTTCGGCGCCCTTCAAGTAAGTGCAACTAAGGTTTTTTGTTCATCTACCCATCAGACCAATATGCCGATCACCAGTTCTGCCGAGCACAAATGAACTGTGCGACACCTACCAAGTGAGATTCGAAGTCGGTGCCTTCAGTTTGACCCACCAGACGTTGGCTACCTTAGACAGCAGTCCCACCCTCATCGAAAATGTGGTCCTTCAAATGCTTTTTGTTCCATTCCACCACACCGTCTAGCAAAAAAGTGTCTCATACGAACCTCTGCCTGTCACATTCCAATTTTTTTTTACTTCATGCAATTATTTTAATGCCGTCTGTGAATGTGTTTGTATGGCTGTGTGTGTTAGTCTGCCTACATTCGCCTAAAATCCCATATGCACACGCTCTAACACGTACAATAACACGACGTTCGCCCGTTTGCAGGTCATGACCAATGCACAAACACAAAAAGAGCAACACAGACAAGTGAACTCATCGAAAAAACCCGACGAAAAAAACGAAAGCGCTTAGTCAGCTGCTCGTAATAAATATTTACTCTACCCATCGGATACTAAATTTGTCGCCTAAACACAAAATTAGTCCTTTGAGCGTAAATTTTTAATTGTTTGATTTTGTTTTTGTATGAAATTTTGTGTACGTATGCAATTTGCTTTTAAAGCTGACCCATGGGTCTAATTTTGTTTGGTTTTAGTTATTTGTCATGTTTTTTGGAGATTATCTAATAAACATATTTTGAATTTTTCGTTGATTCAGAGTCGTGTGTTGGACGGTTTAATGAACTTTTACGCTCATGAGACCTCCATAAATTCGTACTCATGTGATTAGAAGATAATAACGCGGCCGGGCGTCCCCGATTTCTTTACTTGACAGAGAGGGACAAATTGCTGCAATCAGAGTAGGTCCCTCTCTCCTTTTTCATTTGCCTACGTCGACGTTTTTGCCGTCTCTGTCTTTTTGCGCTGTCCGAAATAACCAAGATGGGTTCTTCTATTCACTCAATGCCCACTTCGATACTTATGCCTCCTCTGTCTTAATTAAGCTGCCTGGCAAGCCTCACCACGCGAGGTCTCCAGGACTTTTGCTGCTGTTCAATGGGTCTCGTCTGTTCAGAGCTAAATATCTCGGGGTGGCGTGGGTCTTTGCCTCCATAATATAACTAATGGCGGCGATATACCAACAGGTTATCATAACCTCTAACGAGATTTTTGTCGAGCTTCTCTTACAACTTTGGTGTGCTGCTTGGCACTGAGGGTTCCATCTTTATATCTGGGTGATCTTCCACTGCTTATAAACATGGTTTTCCCTTGACCTACTACGAAATTCGCCTGCCTCATGGAATGTCATCTCGGGCTCGTGATTCTCGAAGGGGACTCCTAGCATTCACGTAAAAGCAAAGCTATGAGAGTGCTCTTCGGAGCTCTCGCATTAAAGCTGGGTAACAAGCACACCTCGTAAGCTCTCACAAATTCTCTCTTGAGGGCAATTAGGGGTCTATCTTCGTCTACACAAACTTTCGTGCTTGAGCCACAAAACTTTTTCATTTCTTGCCCTTGGCTATCAGAGTCTTCTGGTCCTCAGATTAATGGGGTAGGCGCTGCGGAAGAAGTCATAAAGAGTTTAAATGAGCCCTCCCACAAACGCCAACCTCCTTTTCCTTGCACTCCATCCAAGCCGTTTCATTTATGGGAGCTCTTGGCGTTCAGAAAATTTTAACTCAATTTCTTAATGAGATTCAAAAATGTATTTGCACTTGACACCCTGTCCATTATTTTTCAACGCCACTTTAAATTGTGTGCTTCTTCTTCTTGTCATTAACACAGTCCCGTTAAGGCAAGCACACACACAAAACCGCACAGAGAGACACACAAACTCTTGAAACTTTTTACGTGAATTCTTAATTATGTAATCAGCTGTTTTTGACCTTCGACGTCGGACTAACGACTCATAAGAGAACAAGACAAAAGTACAAGTCCTTATGCACGTAGGGAGAATGTGTGAGGCTGTGGGTGTAGGAGTAGGTGATGAGCACGAGTGGTGCACGAAAAAAAATAAAAACAACGACAAAACACAGCAGAAATTATAATAACAGCGAGCGTAAACAAGCAGCAGCGTGTGTATGAGTGAAACATGGTGAGAGGAAGAAAGAGGAAGGAGCATGTCTTGTGAAGAGTGTCAGTGCGCGGAGGAAAAGAGTGTATGGCGTTGAGGGGAAGCGCGCACCAGCCAAAACAGTACGGAGACACTACAAATTTTTGTTAACAGCTGTGACTAAAATGTTTATTAGTTTTTTTTTGTTTCTTCTTTTTTGTTTTTTTTTTTTTTTTTGGTTTTTTTTTTGTTTCTTCTTTTTTGTTTTTTGTTTTCAAGTGATGTTATAACTAGACAAATTTTTGTTTACAAAAACAACAATTTAGTACATAAGTTAGGCACAGCACGACGCCCATTTTGTCGTAATTTGTTTTGTTATAATTTTTTTGTACCCCTTTTGGTATTGCTTTTTGTTGCTTTAATTTTTTTTTTTTCGCAGCACATTTGCATAAATTGCACAAGTTATTCTTGTACTTCCTTGAGCTCGTTTACTTTTGCTGTTTTGATAAATTTCCTTTAAAATTATTGCATTTTCGATGAAAAAAAAAATCAAGAAAATATTATACCCACATGCAGAAGTTCAAGAGAAGGTAGAATTAAGCTTTTATAACACCCGCCTTTTTCTTCGTTAGGAGCGTCAAAGTGTCACTCTCTTTTTCTATGCCTATAACAGTAGCCATTGCATTTCAGATTTTTTTTTAAATTTCCTTGTTGTTACCTTCCACAGAAAGATAGAAATTTTTCGAGGACAACAATATGAACAGCATTTTTAAAGATGTGAAAACGCCAACTTTTTGACTCGCCCAAGAGATCATCCCATACATCTCGTGGAAGAGATCATCCTATAAGCTTAGTTCTCCCAAACTCACTCTTGCTTTTAAGGAACCTGCTATTCAATGAACTTCCCAAAACGATCCAAAACGAGTTTTGTTGAAAGCTAAGTCCATAGAGCTCATCAAACCTATCTAGAGGTAAAATATACCTAAAATTTGTCACTTCCTGAAACAAAAAATCTGCCATACTATGCATTCACCGGAACGGTTTTGGTTTAAGTGTAACCTTGTTTTAAGCCGTATCCATGGGTGGAAGTACTGACTCTAAAAAAATTATTCTTTTCTGAACCGCCTCAGTGACCCCCAGTACCACACACCCTTGATCCCTGGTTGGTCCATAATTTTTCTCAAAAATTTTCACTTCTATACTAAGTATCTGGATGGCCGTGCTTGCGCGGTGTTTTCGATTTGTTCGCAAAGTCTAACCAACATGAACTTATCTAAATAGATTTGCGGAAAAAAAATCAAATAGGTGACAACTTTATGAACCGCCTCAAGTGGCAACACCCATTAGAAACTCTTAAAGTGAAGCTTACTATTCACATATAAAATTTCATCCAAAAGAAATAAAATGACTACAGGTGGCAACCCTAGGTGCCAACTCATCCTGAAGACATCTTGGTGGGTATGCGATCGAAAGTACCTTTCATTTGATACCCATATTGGCATACCTGCTCAGTATTTAAAAAAAAATTGCGATAGGTGGCAACCCTCTAAACCGCCCCAACTGGCAACATCCAAGTGGAAATCTTATCGGAGATCGGTTAAGCAGTTCTCGAGATAGTACCGGATAAGTAAATTAAGTAAGCCGCATCGGCTGGTCTGTGTCGGCATAACAGGTGCAATGAGAACGTGCCCTGCTGATGCTCTAAGCGCCCTTGTAGGAATACCGACCTTCCCTATTCTGATAGAGAAGGAAGCCACACTCGCTGCATTGAGACTTCAAAATGTTTCTGATCTAAAAATCGGAAGTATGACAGGACATATGAAGATAGTCAAGAACTTCATAAACGATCCTATATTGCAAGTAAATGATCCAACAACTCCTACGCTCAGGATCACGCGAAAATTTGAGGTTTCAATCGTTGAACGAGTGCTCTGGGAAACAGGGAACACAAATGTTGAATCCGATTCGGAGATTTGGTATACGGATGGATCGAAGCTGGAAGATGGTAAAACGGGAGCTGGAAATCCATGCAATAGAAATCTGTGGCAGAGAATGCCTCCGAAGAGGACTATCCTCTAAGCGAATTTACATTATGTCGGACAGTCAGGCCGCCCTACGTGCCTTGAAGTCGTACACAATAACTTCGAAGCTTGTTTATGAGTGCGTCACAGTCCTTAATGATCTGGGGGCCAAACACAAAGTGTTGTTAGGTTGGGTCCCAGGGCATGAAGGACATGACGGCAACGAAAAACGGGACCAGCTTGCAAAACAAGGTGCTTTAACAGCATTTTATGGTCCGGAACCCTTCTGTGGGCTCACCAAGGCCCACGGAAAGGAGACCATCAGCAACTGGGAAGACAAACAGTTTAGGCAGCATTGGCTTGGCAGCCTAGGACAGAGGCAGGCCAAACTCTTTATAGAACCAACGCAAAGAGCATCGGCCAGGCTCATAAATCTAAGAAGGGTTGATCTAAGAACCCTCACTAGGTATTATACGGAACATTGTAGTCTACGTTATCACCTGAGTAAATTGTCAGATACAACAATTTGTCGGTTTTGCGAACTGGACGATGAAACGCCGGTTCACATACTCTGCGAATGCATTGCGTTAGCAAGAAAGCGAGTTTGCTACCTAGTTGGTGTCACTCTTAATCCGTTCGTAATATGGAATAAAAACCCTGAGGAGGTGCTCAAACTTATAAAGAGCCTCCGCATACACAGCAATAAGCTGATGGGTCACACAATAGATCGTACTAATGGTCGCAGTGTAATAAGGCCTTATAAACCGCGTTTGAACCGAGCCACGAACCGAACCATTTTTTTTTAATATATGAACCGAACCAAAAACCGCTTAACAAGTATTTCGGTTCCGTTCAGAATCAGAATAAATTTTAAAAAGTTTTAAGGTTCACGAACCGGTTCAAGTTCTATCGAGGTGAATCGAACCACTGAATCGAACCAGAACAGAAATTTTTTAAGCAATTTGCATCCCCGGCTTTTACAGAGTGGCCACCTATTCAACTTTCTTTTTTATCGAGTAGGACCTGTCACTATGACATTTCTATATAGGGTCGTCTGCTTTCGACTATAGATAAAATATTTCAAGCTGTCCTTTATTAGGTCTTTACTGGGTAATCTTAAACGGAGGAACCAGGCTACTGCACATACCTACTCTTTAAAGAAACCTTCAAGAACAACCTTCTCAATGTCTTCCCATGACGCCGTCAGGACTCACCGCAAGTGAAGCTGGGTTTGTTGAACTTTTTCTTGGGAAATACAAGCTTAGCGATATCATTAAAAATTTGAAAGCATTAAAAGTTGGAGAACAAAATTTCGTTGATGTTACTCAAAATCGTGTTGAAGGAAAAAAGAAGGAACAGCGGAAGGAAATAAAGTAGAAAAAAAAGTAGTTAAGCCAACGAGCTCTCGACGAAAGCGAGTATTTAATATGTAGTAAATTCATGCTGCCAACAAAATTTCATTGACTCCATGCACAACTTAAAGAAAAAAGAAATCAAAAATAGATAAACTCTAAACAAACGCATAACTAAAATTTACAACAACTACAGCAAAACAATAACAAAAAGTGTTGCCAACAAAACGTCAAAAGGAAAAAACTCAGCGATGTGTAAAATTTTGTGAAAACACAGAAAAAAAACCAACAACACCAATAACAAAAAAGTATGTTTACAACTTTTAATTGTGGTTGTTGTTGGCGGGCGTAACATTTTTGTTGTCGTTTTGTTGCTGTCATTTTCTACGCCAGCTGCTGAGCCATCTCGATCGATATACGACTAGAAAATGTGTCTGATGTAAATTGTACGCACACTCACACATTTACACCGACCAGCTTTGCGCTCATATATGCGACAGATAGCAAAAAAGGAAACAACAACAAAAAATTACGAAACAACAACAGTAATACACGGTGTATACTTGACGGCAATAAAAGCGGGAGCTTAAAACTTGGGCGTGAGAATGTGTCTGATAGTGCAGCTTGCGGTTTGTGCTTGATGTGTAGTGTAGGCAACCCTACAAGTTAGGCAGCAAGTTTTTTCTGTTGTCGGGTCATTATAGTATTGATTTCGCGACCATTTCGGTACTTTTTCAAGGATCATGTAGGGATTGTAGTCGAACTTTTTCATTTTTCGTGATCATTTCGGGACTCAGGACTGTTTTCGGGATTATTTCGGAACTGTTTTCGGAACTTTTTTTTGATCCCTTCGGTATGACTTTCACGCCTTTTATGGGATCATTTCGGAATTTTTTTGGATTTTTTTCGGAATCATTTCGGGTCCTTTTGTTATATTGATTTCATGATCATTTCAGGGCGTTTTAAGGACCATTTCGGTACTTTTTCAAAAATCATGCAGGGATTGTAGTCGAACTTTTTCATTTTTCGTGATCATTTCGGGACTCCTTTCGGGACTGTTTTCGGGATTATTTCGGAACATTTTTCGGGACTTTTTTGTGATCCCTTCGGAATGGTTCTCGCTACTTTTTTGGCATCATTTCGGACTTTTTCGGAATTTTTTTGAATATTTTTCGGGACCATTTCGGCAACTTATGCTATCATTAAGGGATTGTTTTCGGGACCATTTCGTGAATTTTAAGGGTCATTTCAGGATTGTTTTTGAAACTTTTCGAGACTTTTTCGGAATTGTTTATAGACTATTTTGGTGGTAATTTTTGGGGCCCGTTTTGGTATTGATTTCGTACCAATTTCAGAACTTTTTAAAGACCATTTCGGTATTTTTTCAAGGATCTTCAAGGGTTCGTAGCCGAGTTTTTTTCATTTTTAGTCATCCTTTCGGGACTGTTTTCGGGATTAATTCGGAACAGTTTTCGGGACCTTTATGTGATCCCTTCGAGATGGTTTTATGGGATCATTTCAGACTTTTACGTAATTTTTTGGGACTTTTTCCGGGATCATTTCGGGGCCTTTTGCTAACATTACGGGACTTGTTTTTGAAACTTTTTGAGACTTTTTCGGGATTTTTTAGGGACTAGTTTGGTGGTAATTTTTGTGGGTTTTCGACACCATTTTGCTATTGCTTTCGTGACCATTTTTTGGACTTTTTAAAGACCATTTTTTCTGGATTGTTTAAGAACTTTTTTAAAACTATTTCAGTACTTCTCGGAACTGTTTCGGCAATTTTTCGCTATCATTTCGGGATTGTTTTCGGGACTTTTTTGGGCACATTTCGAACTTTACGGAACATTTTTGGACTGTTTTCGGGATCATTTCGGGCCTTCTCGGGATCATTATAGAATTGTTTTCCACCCCATTTCGGAAGTTTTTCGAGGATCATTTCGGGATTGTTTTCGAATCTTTTCGAGACTTTTCGGTATTGTTTAGGGACGTTTTTGGTGATCGTTTTGGGGCTTTTTCGTGTACCGACTGCTGTAGACAATGATCAAAGAGGTCATATGGAATTATTGTAGACAATTTACCTTGAAAAAGCCTTCTCGCCGGTCTTTCATAACTTCACGGGAGCTGCTCAGGTTCATATTTAAACTTAGTGGGATATCGGATCGATACTAGTTGCGAAGTACATAGTTCAAATCCAATTGGTTTGACATCTGCGCAGCAAGAAGTAATCAGCATGTATGTGTGTGAGAGTGTGTTAGTGGTGCATATCTTGACTTCAAGCAACAACTCAAACGCTCGTTGGCACCGCACAAGCTATTGTAGTTTCCGTTGCCCAAAAAACCGCTTTCCGGCAAACCGAGAACATTATGTGACAGTGACATTTGGTAACAAGCACACAAATACAAGCACACTAGCTTATGCACACACACACACACATGCATACTCCAGCTACATTGCACTCACTCAGGAATTTACAACGATTATGGCACTGACTTGATAACGCCAAACGAAGCGCGCAAGCTGTTATGAAGCGACGAAAGACAACGGAAGATAGAACAAAGTAAAAACAACAACAACATGCACAATATATGTACGTAGTAAGAACAACAATGAGCACAAACTTCATGTAAAAATATAGCAAACAGTTAAGTACCTCTGCAAGGAAGCGATAGCAAAATCAAGAAAAGCAACAGAAAATATATTAAGCGAGAATGACTAAACTTTAATGGAACTGAATAGTTTATACCCCGTAGTGAGTTGAAGTTTTCGTACATTTTTACTTCTGATTATACCTTAATATTTTTGAAGTTAACTTCTTAGGCGGTGATATGAAGTTTTGGTTGAGAGTAAAATATGATAAAATGGCTGATGATGCAACGGAAATAGAAACTGTAGCCGACTTTCAGGCGTATGTTGCAGACTTTCAGGCGTAGGCGCTTTCCACCACGATGTTTAGCTGTTCAAATGAAATAGGAGTTGGAATTCTAGGATCTAGCTAACATTGCACAAATTGTAATAGTTAGGCCACTTATGGCGGTTTACAGGGTTGCCACCTATCCCAATTTTTTTAAATATAGAACTAGATATGCCCATATGGGTATCAAATGAAAGATATTTTCGCCCGTATTCCAAATAAGATAATTTTCAGCAGGGTTGCCACTTAGGGTTGCCACCTAAGCGCAAGTTATTTCTTTTTCCTTATATCTTGGAAACCGCCTGATCGTTTTGGATAAAATTAGGCATATGGACAATTTGATTCATTCTAAGATTACATACAGGGGGATTGCCACTTAGGGCGGTTTACAGGGTTGCCACCTATCCCATTTTTTTTTTAATATAGAGCCAGATAGGCCAATATGGGTATCAAATGAAAGGTATTTTTGAGCGTATTCCAAATAAGATAATTTCCAGCAGGGTTGCCACTTAGGGTTGCCACCTAACCGCAATTTATTTATTTTTCCGTATATCTTGGGAACCGACTGACCGTTTTGGATAAAATTACGCATATGGACAATTTGATTCATTCTAAGCTTACATACAGGGATTTTTATTTAGGGTGGCTTACAGGGTTGCCACATATCACTTTTTTTTAATATAGAGCTAGATATGACAATATGGGTATCAAATGAAAGGTATTTTCGATCGTATTCCAAATAAGATAATTTCAAGCAGGGTTACCACTTAGAGTTGCCACCTAGCCGCAATTTATTTATTTTTTCGTAAGTCTCGGGAACTGCTTGACCGATTTGGATAAAATTTGGCATATATATGTACATGTTTGTTGCCAATGAGGGCGGTTCAGAGGGTTGCCACCTATCCAAAAAAAATTAAATATAGAGCTATATAAGCCAATATGGGTATCAATTGAAAGGTATTTTCGACCGTATTCCAAATATGATAGTTTCAGGCAGGGTTGCCACCTCTTTTTTCTTCATTCCCCTCTTTTTTATTATTCGATTATTTTTAGTTTTTTAATTGTTTTCAATGTCTGCTATTACTACTGGGTATAAAAAAGTAAAAGAATATAATGTGTTCTTGTAGATAAGTTTCCCTCTCCAGTTTCTACTCAAAATCGTAACTGCCATATGCACATAAAAATTCATAAAGAAATTTTAAGTTTTAAAACCAAACCCCCAACCTCACTATATAGGTACCTTTATCAATAACCGTTCACTGCCTGCGCGTGTATTTTACATCCCCACAACCCACCACATGTCATTTACTTTATGCCAAACGACCACGCCAAGTCAACGCAATCGCTTCCGTTTCACACACAAACACAAACAAGCACACCGCCTTGTAAGCACATTTGCATATTTGAGTTGCTGTATGAGTGTGTGTGCATGTGTGTGTAGTTGTGTTTTTGTGGGTCTTTTACATGCCAACACATGAACATTTATGCAAGTTAACATTGTAGTTGCCTTTTTTTCCTTCTTTCCATAGACAGGCGTTTTTCAGCACATGTATTTTATGTACATATGTAGGTCTGTTCACACGCCCTCATATGGGTTATATGTTACGTATACGCCTTGGTGCACTTTGTGAGGAAAAATCTGTAATTGCAGCTGTTGGTGTGGAATTTTAACAGTTTTGCTTTAGAATTGATAAAAAAAGAGCAAACGACATGCATTTAAAAGTAAATTATGACAATTTAATTTATTTTACATTTGTTCATGACACCCTGTGTTTGTATAGAAATGTGCGTAAACGTATTTTTAATTAAAATATATGAGAAAAGCAATTAAATATTAACTTGTTATCCCAAATTGACTCCAAAATGATAATAATAATAATAAATAATACCAAAACCACCCCAAAAGTATTCCAAAATACCCCACAATGACCCTAAAAGGACCCCAAACTGAATCCAAAATATCCCAAATTGATCCCAAAATGACCCTAAAATGACCCCAAACTGAATCCAAATTAACCAAAACATTACCTCAAATTGATCCCAAAATTATCCCAAATTGACCCCAAAATTACCCAAAAAATTATACCAAAATGACCCCAAATTGGCGCCAAAAATACTCTAAAATGTTTCCAAAATTACCCCGAAATGATCCCAAATGATCCTAAACATATCCAAATTTGATCCCGAAATTATCCCGAAACACCGAATAATCTCGAAAAAGTTTCGACATGATCCCGAAAATTTTAGTTGTTTTATCGTCACTCTTCAATCAAATTTTCTAATAATGCCCATTCCTGATCCACATACGAAAATTTCATCGAATCGGTAAATAACTATACGAAGTAATAAATAAAATGAAGTTAGGTGGCAACCCTAGGAGTCAACACATCTTAAAAACATCATGGTTGTTATGCGGCTAAAAGTTTTATTGATACCCATACTGACGTACCTTGCTCAATATTAAAAAAAAAACAATAGATAGGTGGCAACCCTGTAAACCAGCCGAAGTGGCAACATCCAAAAGAAAAGTCTTAAAATCAAGCATACTATCTCTAGTCCGAATTTCATCGAAATCGGTCAAGCGGTTCTCGAGATACTAAGTTCAAAATATACCAATGATATTAATGTTATTTTGGACCATATTCCAACTAAGATATTCTAAGTCAGGGTTGCCATCTAAACCCATTTCTTTTATTCTATCGTATATCGATCAATTTTTTAGGAACGGCTGAAGCGTTTTGGATCAAACTTGGAATATAGATAGTATGCTTCATTCTGAGACTTTCTGATCGGGTGTTGCCACTTCGGGCGGTCTACAGAGTTGCCACCTATCTCAATTTTCTATAATTGTTGAACAAAATATGCCAATATTGGTATCAAATGAAAGGTATTTTAGGCCATATTCCAACTTAGATATTTTCAGGGAGGGTTTCCACCCAAGGTTGCCACCTAACCCTATTTTTATTTATTCCTTCGTACATCTACCTATATCTCGGGAACGGCTGCAGCGATTTGGATCACACTGGGAATATAGATAGTATGCTGCATTCCGAGACTTTCTACTTGGGTGTTGCCACTTCGGCCGATTTTCATGGTTGCCACCTATCTCAATTTTCTTTAAATATTGAAAAAGGCATGCCAATATTGGTATCAAATGAAAGGTTATTTCTGCCGTATTCCAACTTAGATATTTTCAGGGAGAGTTGCCACCTAACAGCAATTTATTTATTTCTTCTTTAGAGCTAATTCGAAGCAAAATATATCATTGACTTAAACGATCTTTGCCAATCCAGTAGTCTAAGTTTCTGGGTATGAGAAACCCAACACATGGCCACACACATTTGCATGCAAACAAATTTAATTTTGTGTCGCAAGCCATGAATAAAATTAAATTCGAAATAGGTTTGCTTGCAGTTGTTTTGAAATTTGGGTTTTTCCTGTTGTCAGCAAAGTGAGTTGTAACAAAAAAAATAATTTTTTTTTTTGGCATGAAATTTGTATGAATATTTAATTTCATGCATACGCTTGGTTTTGCATAACTTCAAAACACATATGAGAACATTCAGCATACACTCACACACACACTCATGCATTACATGAATTCTTTCATTTACACAAAACAGACAGTCAAACAAAGTAAAAAAAAAAATATAGAAAATTGTTGAACAAAACTAGAAATCCAACTCTCTGTAACGGTACAATTGTTGGCCCTACAACCTTTTGTAACTCTTAGT
>CAXKVI010000005.1:7191920-7239244 GCA_964058755.1 Campiglossa producta
ATAAAATAAAATAAAATAAAATAAAATAAAATAAAATAAAATAAAATAAAATAAAATAAAATAAAATAAAATAAAATAAAATAAAATAAAATAAAATAAAATAAAATAAAATAAAAAATAAAATAAAATAAAATAAAATAAATTAAAATAAAATAAAATTAAATAAAATAAAATAAAATAAAATAAAATAAAATAAAATAAAATAAAATAAAATAAAATAAAATAAAATAAAATAAAATAAAATAAAATAAAATAAAATAAAATAAAATAAAATAAAATAAAATAAAATAAAATAAAATAAAATAAAATAAAATAAAATAAAATAATATAAAATAAAATAAAATAAAATAAAATAAAATAAAATAAAATAAAATAAAATAAAATAAAATAAAATAAAATAAAATAAAATAAAATAAAATAAAATAAAATAAAATAAAATAAAATAAAATAAAATAAAATAAAGTAAAATAAAATAAAATAAAATAAAATAAAATAAAATAAAATAAAATAAAATAAAATAAAATTAAAAAAATTAAAATAAAATAAAATAAAATAAAATAAAATAAAATAAAATAAAATAAAATAAAATAAAATAAAATAAAATAAAATAAAATAAAATAAAATGAAACAAAATAAAACAAAAGGAAAAAAATAAAAATAAAAGAAAATAAAGTAAAGAGTAAAAAACATTAAATAGAAAAAACCAAAAAAATCAATTAAAAAAATTTAATGAAATAAAAAAATGAAATAAACTTAAATAATATGAAATAAAAATAGCATAAAAAATAAAATAAATAAAAAAATAAAAAAAAATATAAAATAAAAATTAAATTAAAATTAAATTAAAATGAGATAAGATAAAAAAAAATAATACAAAATAAAATAAAATAATCTAGAATAAATAAAAGAAAATAGTATAAAACAAAAACAAATAAAAAATAAATAAAATATATTAAAAATTTTAAAATTTAAAAATAAAATAAAATAAAAAAATTAAACAAAATAATTTATAATTTTAATTAAATAAAATAAATTAAATATAAAAAAACATAAAAAAGGAAATAAAAAAATTAACAAATAAATTAAATAACACAAAATAAAGTAAAATAAAAGAAAAAGATTAAATAAATAAATAAAATAAAAAAGTAAAAATTAAATTAAAATAAATTAAATTAAAATCAAGAAAAAAAATAAAAGAAAAAAATAAAAATAAAAATTGGAAAAAATCTTATAAATAAAGTTAAAATAAATCAATTTTCATTAGATTAATTTTAAAAAAGTCAATTTATTTATGTAATTAATAAAGTGTAGTAAAAAAAAATAAAGTTAAACTAAATAAAATTAAACTAAATTAAATTAATGTTAATTTAATTCAATTGAATATAAAACGCGTCGTTCTACGAAATATCACGGTGTGAAGTTAGACCACAAGCTGATCTTTTCGAAGCATTTAAGAAGCTCCTGCGAGAAGGCTGTGAAAACCAGAGCAAGTCGGAGTCGGCTAATAGCAAACACAGGTGGGCCAAAGGCATGCATAAGAAGTCTGCGCGAATGCAATGAAATTTTAGAATCGTCTCAGCATATCGCACGGTCTCCGCAGATGCTGTTTCGGAGACCATACCGATATATCTCGTCGCTGAAGAAAGAAAAATGATGTATGATACTTGTGCAGAGGTACGTAGAGACGTCGCCGCAACGCAGGCGCGCGGTGAAACGATCCGGCGGTGGCAACTACAATGGAACAGCGGTGCTGCTGAAAGGTGGTCCAGGGTATTAATACCCTCGGCCGCATGGAGAAGTCGACTTTTACCTGACCCAATTCTTAACCGGACCCGGTTATTTTCGTGAGTACCTCCACAGAATGGGCAAGGTTCAAACCCCGAACTGCACCTACTACTGGAGCCATAGACGACGTATGCCACACCTTTTTCGAATGCGAGCAATTCGCTCAAGAAAGAAGGCTGGTGGAAGAGACAACTGGCGAGCTTTCATTCGCAAGATGACCTCCGAAAATGGCAGATGGGATATAGTCAGGTGAATACGTGAGGAACGTCCTCCTTGCGAAACGGAAAGACGGTTGTCTAGCCAGTTAGCGTGAAATAGCCAAAGGGAGGAGTCGTACAGACGGAGAGTGCATCTTAATCTATTCTTAACAAAATTATATTTAATCCTCAAACAAATCCATAAATATTCATTCGCAAAACACAACCTATTCACAACGCATGTGTAAGCCCCAGCACATGTAAGTCTTATCTTTATTGCTTTATTTAGTTAAGTTATTTTTACTAGATATTTATTTGCTATTTTTTCAATTCTATTCTTGTTAAGCATTAATCATAGCTTTTGTGGTGATTAGTTAGACAGACCCCTACAATCAGAATGAAAATAACGAGAAAAGAAGACGATGATACACTTACAAACATGCATAGAAACATACAAACATACATACATAGACACATCTTTCAATACTCATACCAAGGTACATAGCATTACGCTTGTAGAGATAGTACAAAGACTACCTAGAGAGATAGAGAGAGCGATGAGTTCGTTGCTTTCATTAACGCCACGTAAAATGACAATTACAATAACAAAACAACTACTTTCATACAACAATAGCGAAAAAATACAAAGAAAAAGAAAAGAACAACAACAAAAAATATCTCAACACAGTTTCATATCCATTTATCTAAAGCTCGAAATGATTAAGCGCCTCAGTGAACGACACTACATAACTTAAGCAAGACACACTCACACCCGCGGCACACACCCGCACACACAGAAATATTCGAAAGCTTACCCACACATTAATTTGCTTACAATGAATTCTTCACGCGAAATGCTACGAAATGTGAATTGAAATTGCAATCTGGTACTTCCACTTCATTAGTATGGCTTAACGAGACGACGACGAACGGTATGACCGATCACCCCCAAGTAACCGGCTCCTATACTGCTACATACCTTCACCAACGTCATTCCTCTCAAGTCCAGAAGTCAAACACAAAAAGCAATAACACAAAACTCACACCTCTTTAAAAGTCGTTAAGGCGAACGTGAGTACAATCAACTACGGCCCGTCTCAGCGTGCTGTATGTAATGAGGTGCTTATAGTGGACACTAAGCTTTTGGAGGTCGGCTCTAGGGATGAAAGGTACAAGCATAAAGAACAGTGGGATAGAAATGAAATAAAACGGAAGGAAACCAGTGGATGAAAATAAAGGAAAGGGGAGGAAGGAGGGTACGGAGCCCCCTGAAATTGGCATATAGCTGAAAGGGTCTCGCAGATAGCTACTTATAAGATCGTCTTAGAAGGGTCTTGTGAGGAAGTGTCGGATCAATCTCCTCCTTGAGCCTCTGTGACTCAACTTGGACGAAATACTAAATCCCTGAATTACAGTGAGAGACTAATTACAGCTTGGCTAGCTCTTCTTCAACCCACCTAACTTTTTATCTTTGATCCGGCTGTGGTTGTTGTTGTTGTAACGATGAAAAACACTCCCCGAAAGGTTTAGGGAGTGATGTCGAGTCGTTACTTCCCGACTGTCGTGGTATCGATTTGGATAACCGGTGGGACCTTCTAGGTCATGCCATCCCTCCATCCGAAAGGAAGAAGTAGATGGTTAATGAGAGGCGAGATCGAGCATCGAGTTAGTGCGTCATTACCTATGTGCCTTAGTCGCCTCTTACGACCGGTAACCTCGGGCATATTCTAAACCCCTAACCCCAGCTTGACATATTTTACTTCCTAGAACTGACCTTGATCCTCATCTTTTTAAGATGTTCACTTGTTTCGTCGTATCGACCACTCTGGAGCCTTTATCTAGCACAAAAATCTTGAGAGATATGATCCCAAGAGACACATATTGCCAGTGCGTCAAGCTTTCGGTGCGTTATTTCTTCTCGAAGGACAAAGGAATACAAATCTATCCCATCTGATCTCAAGGGCCACATACAGGACTTCAGTAAGTGTAGGTAACTCGAGAGATGTTGTGTCCTCTATTGGGGATCAAAGAGATATTTTCAAATTTCGCTTACACCTTGCGCCAACACTGTTCTCACCAAGCTCCCATTTCACACAATTCTTAATAGGTTCACTCGTGCGACTGACGGACGTCTAATTAACTTTATGGACCACAACCAAACCTATGTACGTATTGGTAAGTCAACGTAACATTAGCTACAACGTCAGCGCTGACAGTGACAGCGTTCAGCGTCATTTGCTCCTATACTAATGACAACACCACAACAATGTTCACCACCTCAAAACTCACCATCCCGCCTTAAACCCCGATTTCTTTCAACTTGGAATGTTGTCACAGCCAACCTTCAGGGATTAAAGTGTTTGTAATGCTTCAACGCACCGACGACAGTTGGGCAGGTATTTCATGGTGTGCAAGGTGGTGCAGAGTTGCACTATCGCACACATCACCCCCCTACCGAATATGTCACTTTTGTAAGAGGTATCCAATGCACGCAAGTGGGTAGTAAATTGAGTCGACGAGCGGCGCAGTAAATGTCAATTGTGTCTTGTATGATATCTTCGGGTTGGGAATTTTAGTGTGTGTGTGTGGCTGTGTGAGTTCATGTCCGCGCACGGTGTGATGTATGTGTGTGGGTTTGTGTCCGAGTTGCCGCTTAAGCTTTGTAGCTGGGTATTGGCGGTCAGTACTCAGAGTTTGCTCATCACTTCAGTGAGTTGTTTTGTTTTGTGCGCACCGCTAAAAGCAGCGGTTGTATCGATAACAACGACAACGTACGCGCGGAAACAAAGTGTAAAGCTCGCAAAATTTAATACGGAAAAGCTAAGCGAGTTTCAAAGTCGTTCCTTAACGGAAGAACGTGCGTTGTGAGTAAGAGAAAAAAGCAGTAATTAACGTGCCGAGTTCGTAAGTTATGACATTCCAAGTGTACTGCGGTAAAGCTTGTTTACTACTTGTTCGCTTGCGGTCACTACGCTCGTTGCCGGATATATCTGCCAGTTTTTGTGTCAGCAATTGAGGAAATTAAAATTGTGTAAAGATCTCGAAAAGACGCAGTGATACAAAAAAGTTCAAAATTGAGCAAAAGGCGAGATTTGTGATCCCGCTGCTGTAAAATCTGAAATTAACAAGTGTCCTGAGGAGTTTCCGTCCATTATAAGAGCGGACCCGTACGAAGGTGAGCTCTCAAAACATTCTTATCAGATGCTGGACTGGGGTGGACTATACTGGGCTGGGCTTCAAATATGTGCTAGCGGTTCGCAAATCTACTAATTCATCGCTCGAAGAAGTCCATCCCTTTACCATCCTACGCCAATATGTTCAAGATTACCATGACGAAACCGATTTCTGTAGTACAGTTCCTTCGGCAACACTCGAAGTATCTCCATTCGATTTGCGCCCTATCTGGATGCCTGCAGACATCCGGGTGTATTGAAGCCAAACAGGTCTAATTGAAATCTTCTCTCAAGTTACTTATTTAACAGTTTTCACGCAAAAAAAAACCCCGAACCACCCCCTGCGCACGGGCCTGGTTTTAACGGTTCCCTAACGACGATGCTGTAGGAGTTGCAAAGGTGATGAGGAGGAGGAAAGAGTGGAACACCTCATTTGCAACTGCCCGTCTTTAAACGGCGCGAGAACGCGCTTTTTGGGAGTTCCCTTCCTGGATAGCCTACGACAGATCACGGAGCTGGACATAAAGCCCTAATAAAGTCATCTAAGTGGTTCGAGGAGGAGTAACGGTGTCGGTTTAGGAATTTCAGTCCCGAGATTCTACTTTGTGGAGAGTCCCAACCACTCAAAGATTTTCCATATGGCCGGATCCTGGGACTGACTTTCCTAGTGTTGATGGTATCACAACGGGCCTTTCAAAAGTGGCCTAAGTATGCCTCTGCCGTACCCACTTGATCCTAGCCCAATCTGCTAAGATGCTCCCGATGACAGAGTTTGGAATATCAGATGAGTTTTAAAGCTTGAGATTTGCTTCTTGTAAACCCTGTTCAAAGCCAGCTTTGGGTATTAAACTAATAATTCCTGTAAGCCAAATTGTATACCTTTTTTCCCCCTTACCTCACAAAGCGAGGGTTGAAAAGGAGATATCTATGAGATTACTCGACCTCATCATCCCTCAGACACAGAAATTCATAAAACAAAACATTTGCCTCAAAAGAGCCTAGCAAGAACCTTTTACGCGCTTATTAGCTTTTAAAACAGAATCCAAAACAAATAGTCCTCATTTTCAATTTAAAACCAAATTAACTAAAAACAAAGCAACCGCAGGTCGACTAAACCCAACTTATCATGAGCATTTCTAGCAACACACCACTACCCAAGCAGAAAACGCCACCCACTTAAGACCATTCATTCCCATCAACCTATTGCCACCAGCCAACAACCAATTCCTCATTCAACAACACACATTCATTCATTCATTGAACACTCGAATGCGCAATGACATTTACGGACGCCACAACGAAATGGAATCCGATGTTTTCCATCATTATCAAGAATAATGATGGAAGTGCCATCAAACCGACCAAGCGAATACTTATGTAGTAAAGTCAATGATGAGTGAGTGAGTGTGTGTGAGTGCGAGCGGGAGGAGCGCAGAGCTTATAAAGTGAAACCATTAATAGTGATAGTGAAGGTGTCCGTAAACGACAATGTAGCTGTTTTGTTGTTCTCGGGATTTGTTGTGTTGTGTGTTGCGTGCGACCTAAAAATCTCGCCACTAAATTGAACACAATCAAAAGAGCAAGAAGAAGAAGAAGCTAAATGAAATGTGTCAGTCCATTCCAAGGGTATGAAGAGATGTGTGGTTTGTTGCTTTGATGACTGTGGTTTAGCTCATCCATCGATACGGACACCAGCACCGGAAATCACTTAGCACCACCTAAATGTGGTCTCAAAAGATACGCACCATAAATTTTAGATTCGTCTTTTTGTTTCTGATTAATAATACGAAAAAAGGTTTATGATGATTCGTAAATATATTTTTAAGGACGAGAAACCCATTAAAATGCTAGTGTATGCACTATTAAGGAAATCACTCAACCGCAAAAGGTAACTCAACTCGGCACGTGCGTAGATGGTTTTGGCCTTGAATTAAGGCAATCAATCCATATCGGTTTGCGGTAGTCTGTGTTGTGTAATGAAGGGTGCCAATTAGTTGCGAACCTACGCAAAGCACCCTCCCTTAGGGTGGGTGGGAGCTCATAAATTGAACAAGTTTTGGGAGTAAAACTTTATTAATAGACAGAAAAACTCTTCATAGTAGAGGAGAGCTTGCCTTTTGCATCGACTAGAATAACTTCCAGCAAAGGACCACCTGTGGCTGGACCCCAAATTAAAACCAAAGATTATTATAGGTTTAATGAGCTAACAGCAGCTCTGAGTTCTGAGTCAGAGACTATAAAGCCTCTGCTTACTCCGGAGGACAAGTTTTCGTATGATGGGGTTAGGTTTTGATCTTCAGGCCAATGAGGACTCAGAATACGGGGCCCTCAGAGCAACTGAAATGATTACAATGAGCCGTAGAAACATTTTCGCCAGCAATATCGATGACCATATAACCAATATCTGACCCTTTTCAGCCATAGACAGGTAAGACTGAACCCAAAAAACGCCTAGGACTGTAAGACAGCTAAAAACTTTGGAAGCAGATTACATCAAGGCCATAATATCTCCGAGGGGGATCGGGCGCAAGGATTATCCGGCCTCCTCAGGAGATTTGAAGCTATCACAAGAAGAGGCAGCGACATTTTCGACGTCTATCTCAACTTCAGCTCTGATTAGATCTTGACCAACTCCGACCGATCTTAAGGCTAGGATAAACACTGCACTTTTTAAGAAAATTACATTAAGACCTCTAGGACAGCTTGCGATGTACGCGTAACCGATCTCCGGGTCCTATTGGTCTGCTCGTTTGGTGGAAGTGTGATGTGAAAGCAGGGCCTCCCTTTGCAGAGTTTGGAAACTAAGTTACATATTCCCCGTTCCTCACCAAGCCGGACTTTATCTTTGTCCTAGCACCAGCCTTACATCTTAATCTTTAGTCAGTAACTTCAAAGGAAGATTTTATAGTCTTTGAACTCGAAAGCGAACCTATCCTCCTGAGTCTTAGATCCTTAAGACCAAAATAATTTCCCAAAAATCCATCAGACGTCTGGCTAGTTGTTTTCCAGGTATGGATTCGTTATACCTCGGTACTAGCACCTTAAGGCTCGTTTAGGCAGTGTCGTTGGGTTTCGGGTTTCCACACCTAGCTCGGAGTAAATGACCCCGAATTCTCATCAAGCATAATAATTCTATCACCGATTTGATACTAAAATTATTTCCAAGGTAGACATATTTATAGTCTAAGAAAGGTAGGTCTCAAGAATGTAAAAATCTTAAATATTTTCTTTAAGTACTCCTCATCGAAGGAAATTTCCCCTGGAGACTCCAGTTTCACCTCCCGAAAATTATGAATATTATTATTCCGACATTGTTTCTCAATGGAGGGCCCCCATTAGAATGTGGAGGGCGTTCGGTCTTGTTACAGATTTTAATTTGATTCTGAAGCCCATAAGCTTAGTTTAATTTCCCCTCTCATCTTTCATCTGCAAACTAATCTCACTTTTATTGTCTCTTTCCAGCAAAATGTTAAGAACAACGAGCAGAATGCTAACGCCCCGACTCTCCGCAGTCTTCACAACGTTACTCATCAGCTGCTTACAGCTTTCCATCTTCGCTTCACTAATCCTTTCATCCAAAGCTACGATTGCGCCGGCACTCTCTCCAGCTGGGGCCCAAGTCTCGACTAGCATTCCTCACGCCGAAGCAAACGCTAATACCATCGCAGCATCAGCAACGAATGAGCATGCCTCCTCTACAGCGACTGCGCCACTTGTCGCACTCGGCGGTTCCACTATCGAACCCATGATTGGTGCCGAAACTTCTTTAGAGTCTATTGGCACTAGCTCACCTTTAGCTAGTACAACAAGCACAAGTACCACAACAACGATTGCCACTACCACAGCCGAGCATGATGTCATCGGCTCGCCGGGACCCGACAAGCGTGAGCAGGAAGCCATATCAAAAGCGCTCGATTGGTTGAAGGAGAAACGTGCAGCCGATTATGGTTGGGGCAATGATACGCATGTCGTTATATTGGCCAAAGAGTTGTCTGGTGCACGTGATCCCACAGATGCCGATGGTCATTTGCAGGTCATACAAGAACTTGAGGATACGCTTTCTGTGAAAGAAATGGAAATCGAAGTCTTAGCTATGCTAGATCGTCATCACACATTACCGAAACCATTGGATTTGGAGAAACTTGCACGCTATGTGCTGGCCTTGGGTTCACTCTGCAAGGATCCGAAACATTTTCATGGACACGACTTGGTCGCCACACTGCAACACCACGAGCCGGCGCAAGATAATGAATTCGCTTTAGCCACGTTGTCGGCGTGTAGTGCGGCTGCGCATGTGCGCAAGCGCCAGATACGCCGACTGCTGGACATTGCGAGTGGTGTCACAGATCAAGGTGTGGATACCATAGCTATGGTGATATTGGCGCTACGTTGTATTGTGACCGATCATCGGCATCGCCATCTGCAGCACTTTGTGCGACGGCCTGCTAGAGGTTTGGCTAGTCTCCAGGATCCACGTGGCAGCTTCGGTTCGTTACGCAGCACCGCTTTAGCTATGCAGGCTTTGCAAGATCTTGAACATGATCCAGCTGGATCGTGGAATCGAACAGCTGCTTCGCGTTGGATATTGGGTCGGCAACGTGAGGACGGTGGTTGGACGGAAGAACCATTACATGATGGGCAAGATCCTGGTATTGGCGTTGGTTTGACTGCGGATATTATATTGGCGCTAGGTTGGAAGGGATTAGGCGCGGTGCGTGCTCTACAATGCGATCATGTGATACGCGAGAACAGTGATCCGGCATCAGGTAAGCTAGCAAGATTTTCTGTACTCTTTAAAGCTCAACAACAACCAACATCACAAAAAATCAA
Source organism: Campiglossa producta (assembly GCA_964058755.1). Lineage (NCBI taxonomy): Eukaryota > Metazoa > Arthropoda > Insecta > Diptera > Tephritidae > Campiglossa > Campiglossa producta. The sequence continues at coordinate 7,201,906 of CAXKVI010000005.1, forward strand.
ACAAAACTCATTTAGAAAATGGTGAACCAAAACTAGCTGTGCCATATGGACTGACATCATCGGCCGAGGAGTCGGACTCGAAAAATGTCTCCTACACATATACGCTTTGGGTAGGCTCTAACGTAACCGAAGCTTTCTCACTATCGCTGATTTCACCAAAGAACACGAGTTTCTTCAAGGCCATGACACAAGCCGCCGAGCTGGATAATAGGTGAGTGTCTAGGAATGTGTTAGAGCTCTGCTCATCGTAAGTTCTATAAATATCCGACTTTATTTGGACAGATTTGCTTTTGAGGCACGCGAATGGCCCAACGGACACTATGTACACACGCTCGCTGGCAAGAAGGAAGAACCAAGGGGGTAAGATTGTGCCTACTTAAAGTTTTGTAAAGCCTTTTCAATTTTTCAATCTCATTATTTCCTGACAGGTACAATTATTGGCTTTTGTATCGTCTGCCGGAGTTACCCGACCCAAATAATGCACCTGGAAATCAGCTCATCGCACCAGTCGGTAAGTAAACTTGACTGGGAGTAGGCTAGACCTTGTAGAGCGGCTTTTAGCTCAACCCTATAATAATTTGAACAAAACATGCCCAGGCTCTCTGGGATTCTCTTTCTGCAAACCCAGCCATACCACCAGAAACAATTTTTCAAGCTCTATATCAGACTTCCACAGATCTCCATAATCTCCTAGGTTTAAACCTAGCCTTAGCACTTTAGACAACAAGCTCTTTAAATAAATTATATGAGCTAAGTTTCCTTAAAAGTTTACAGACCACCTTTTTCATAAGTGGTTAATATTTTGTTGAGCTTTCCTGAAAGCTTTCTCTGACCGATTTTTCCACCAAACAAATCTCAAAAACACAGTAGTGCTCTAGTGTCTTCTTGCTTTCATATTCCACTAACTACGAAGTACTTCAAAGATTTAAAAGCTCCATGTGCTTTTTAAAATGTATAATTTGTGTTTATTTTCTCTTCACCTCGAAGAGTGCCTTTCTTGCAATAGTTTTAATGATTTGAGCTTTTTTGTCTTAGCTCAAAGCACAAACATTTTGTATTTTCCAATTTTGAGTCTATTAGCTCCAAACCCCTTTTTGTTGATAAAAAAAAAGGTTTTACGAGCTTTTTCGTCAAATTTGTTTCTTTGCTTTAAAAATATTTTCTCATGCATGTTTTATGTGCATTTTGGTACAATTTAAAACATATCGATTTGAGTTTTCGGGAGCTTTTTTATTAAGCTTTTTGCAAAGTATCAAAGGTTTTCCTTTGCATAAACACTTAACTTAATTGGCACTTGGGAGTTTAAAAAACACAAAATCTGGTTAAGCTTTCGTATAAAGCTTTTTCCAAGACATGTGCTTGAAAGCTCATTTCAGACTTTTGTTGTTAAACATTAATATAATTTTTTTTGGCATATCTACAGGTGTTGATGAGCTTATGGTCGAGGATGGCGAACATTATCTGTACTGGTATAAAAAGCTCTAAGCTCGCTAAAGCTTACAACTTACTTACACACAAACAGCAATAGCAGTCAAAAGCGAACGAATAGCATACAGAAAAAAAAAACAACTAAAAGTGGGAAATGAAGAATAAAATATGTAAAATTTTAAAATACCAAAATTTTGAATTAAAAGTAATATAATTAAACTAAGATACTTACAATATACTGCTATCAATACCAAGAGGCCATAAATGATAAAAAGCAAATGCTTATACAAATATACACACCAAATATACAACATACATGAATAGTTATACTTTCTAAAATTTAGGAGAAATACTAGCGAAAAAATATTTTGAAACTGAAATTAAATAAATAATCAAACAAAAGTTCCGCGCTTTAGCAAAAAAAGCAAAAACGCAAAATTTAAAAATTCAGTAAAGAAAAAAGAAAATATTTTTAGAAGGTATAAATTATTAAAAAAAAAATAATAAAAATGCATAATTTAAAAAGAGGAAAAATTAAACAAAAAACACTGAAAAACTAAAACAACTACAAATAACATTTAATTAAGTAAGAAGCAGAAAATATTGATAAACGTGATAAGGCATGTGAAGGATAATAATAAGTGAGGAGAGTGGATGAATACATATAAAGGTCATCATAAACAGCCATACACCTTGATATATGTATGTTAGTAGCACACATATGTAGCAAAGCCATTTACACACACACACATAAACAATCACATCGTATACACACCCACATCTAAAAATAGCAACAAAAAAATTAATGACACAAATAGTGCTAAACAAAATCGAACGTCCATGTTAACTAAGTAGTCGTCTTTTGATGATAATAACTAAAGAGGATTCATATACAAAACTACGCACTCACACTTGTTGTTCATCTAAAACAGCGGCGGCCAAAAGCTGCACATTGTGCACTTTGAGTTTATAGTCAAACATCAACGCTGACGATGTGCAGGCTCGAAGTTGTGCTTTCGGTTGTTCGTCGTTGTTTCACTCATGATGCGAAGTAAGAAAAACAGTGAGCGCAAAAGAAAACGTACATAAATGCTACTTTGCGTAATTTATTTAATTTGCGTCTAAAACTCGAATAATTATTTTTCATGGAAAAACATACATATAAAAAACATGAATTTTTTAAGGTGTGTTGAACAAACGCCATTTTTAATTATCTACTTTTATTTTTGCTTAATTGTTTTTTTTTTTTGTGGTAAGATAAAATGCAAAAAAATTCAAATCACAATTCAACAATTTTTTCAAAAAACAAAAACTACAAAAAAAAAGTTAAATTATTATTTGAATAGCAAATATCGGATGTGTGTTGAAGAAACGCCATATTTTTTTATGAACCTTCGCTTTTTTACAAACCACAATATACATTTTCTTATGAAGTCAGTTCCCCTTAAAACGTTTCCCTCTAAAAAATCATTTCGAAATATATCCATCAAAAATCAACAATTAAACTCTTTTGAAAAACAAAATAAATCAACAAGCAGACTCTTTTCCTTTTTTCATAATTTCACAGGCTACTTTTTTTTGGGACTCACTGTATGCAAAATCCACTCAATTTTTACACACACTTATGCAAATGTTTTAGTATTTGTGTGGCCGCCTCTTATCTAAAAATTCTCTCTGCGCGCTCATGAGTCATGACGTGTGTAAAAACTACTGGCGAGTGTAAAAATTTCGATTTTTAGTATTTTCGCTCGCATTCATTCTTGTCTGCAATTCTCAACGAGTTTATGAAATTTTTTTGCTAAGCCCTTTCTTCATTCCAACAGAAAACCATGAAACCACAAACTAAATAAATAGTTAACTAAAAAATATTTATACATACATAAAAAAGCATCTAATTTTAATAAAAACAAAAAATTTGTTGATGAACAAATATTGGAAAGCAATTAACAAATATTGAAATTAAAATACATACAAATAAATTGGCTTGCATAAAATATTATAAAAAATGGTTTATTTAAGAAAATATATGTTTTTTAAGGTAAAATTAATAAATAAAAACAAACAAATATATTTTAAAAAATTTAATTTTCTTATATAAAAAAAAAATTTAAAACAATTTTTTTAAGTTTTTTTATTTGGAAAAATATTAGCAAGTTTTTTTGGGGTTTTTTATATTTTGTATCTTATAAAACTAACTTCGAAAAAAGAAAATTGAAAAAAATAAATAAATTATAAAAATTGAAGATTTTGTTTTTGTTAAAAATCGATTAAAGCAAACAAATTACATATATATTTTTTAGGGAAAACTTATTAGTTTCAAATCCAAAATTTAACAAAAATGTTTTTCAAATTTTTTTCGGAAAGTTTTACGAAAACCAAACCAAAAGCTATTTTTACACGGTTAAAAATTTGAGCCTAAATTTTAAACTTTTTCGGACTACATATATGACCAAACCAAATTTGGTTTAAAATTCAATCTAGACAAATTTTTAAGAAAATTGGCTAAATGAATCGGGTTTAAATTTTAAACCAGAAATGTTTTAACAATTTTTTAAAGAAAACAAATTTTTTTGGTCTGTTGACAGGGATTCGAACCAAGACTCCCCGCAACATGCCCCGCTGCTCTACCACCGAGCTACATTGCACTTATTAATGTTGTGAGCAAAATTCAATCTTGAATCAGCTTGCAAAAATAAATTAAAACAACAAAAAAAATTTACACCGAAAAGGTTTTAATTTTAAACTGCTTCTTCATTTAGATCTTAAGAAAGAAATATTCCAAAAACAGTTTAAAAAATCGCTTAAACTTTAGACGGGTTTAAAATTTTGGCTCATTTTTTTAACCGTGTATCACAAGATTTTACTAATTTTTTAATTCTTTCAAAATTTTTAATTGAGTGCACTTTTTAAACGTATAAAATGTTCGATAAATTTTTGAAAAATTTTATCTTCAAACAATCTCAATTTGTTTTCGATTTAAAAAAAAAATTTATGTTGTTTTTTTTTTTTAAAATCCATAATTTTTCCAAAAAAAAAACCTAAAATTTCCTAGTCTAATTAAAAATGTGGCATATATTTCTAATCCTAGTAGTTACGCAGGCAAATACATACATAAAAAATTATCTATCGTATTTAACCTCAATACTAATAAAAAAAATACAACGCTGTAGAAAACGAAATAGCGCATACCACCCTAATACATACATACATATTTAACTAGTATCATAGTAGCTCTTTCTGCTTACACTTTAATCCTAAATATCTTAATGCCTAAATATACATAAATATTTGTGTATAAACTATGTACTATATTTATGCGTGAACTGTATTAGTACACTGCGAAAAATCAGTAAAAAGTATATTAATTAATACTTATAAAATTATTTTATTAAAAATTTACTAAAAAATGCTTTCTAACAAAAAAAAAAAAATAAGCATATATTTGGCATCTAAACTAACAGCAACATTAAAAAATATTAAAAAATTTTAAAATCCAAAACCGCTACCAAAAAAAATATTTTCTCCACTTTTTTATTTTTTTTTTTTTTGTTATTAAATTTTATTTTAAAAAAAGTTACAGGGAAATATTTTTTGTTTTTATTTCTTTATACTTATTAAAAACAGTTTGAATGAAAATAAATATAATTAATTATGGAAAAAAATATTAAAGCTTTTATTATGGCCGTTTAAAATTTTATAAAAGTATATTTGAAATACATACATATATGTATACATATATAAAATTTTCATTTGCGAAATTATTTCTATAAGATATTTGTTAGTTTTATAGCTTGCAAAATAAAATATTTTCTAAGCTAATATTTGCTGATAAGTACTAATAACATTATAAAATATACAAATAATATTAGAGTGAAAATAAAAATAAATTATATTTAAGCAGAAAAAATTAACAATTGTTTTATTTACTTTTGGATTAAAAAATATTAAGAAAAAAAAACAAAATCTGTAAGTATTACTATACAAAAGTCGATTATGTTATTTGGGCAGTTCCAAGTAGTACATTTATACCGCAACAAACTTTTTTCACAGTTCCTCAAAATATCAACCCTGCGGTTCTCCCACATTAAGGATTGCCCAGCAAAACCTTAATGGGTAATTGACGTTTGGTTAACTCTTACACTATACGCAGCTGTAAATAACAATTTCAACTAGTTTTTTTTAAGAAATTGAGCCAATTTTACCAGCAAAAGGTCTTCTTTTCCTATTACTCTACAGATGTTTGAAACATCACGGTAGTGCATTTTCTTTCGGTGGCTTTTTGTCCTGGTAGAAGATTCTTGCAGAGAAGGTGAAGCCAAGTGCAAATTTACCAGTGTAAACGGTTTCGAACTGGCTCATTTAAATTTGCCAAATTTGGTGCGGTGTAAATGTACTATTAGCCAAGAAACCATAGGTCTCAAATGATTATAAACCGCTTTTTCTATTTTTTTTTTTTAAGTGACTCACCTGTTGGAACACTTCTATATAAAACTAGCCGAAATGTGTATCTGAGGGTTTTTGTGTTCGAGGAATTCAAGTCTGGCACTATTTTGCACTTTTTATGGCCACCAGCGGGCGCTATGGTACGTTTTTTATTATAATGCCTTTTTTCCGAAAATCCACCAAATTTGGCTTTGCTATAAAACAATTTCAATTTCTTAATATCGTGAAATATAGAGTGTTGTGAGAAAGACTAATTTTGTGGATTTTCTCAACAATTTAGCCAATTTTCCGCGTTCAAATCCTGGCTCTCAAAAGAAAAAAATTAATTACTCGCATTTTGGCCAAAGAAAAAATAATTTTTTTTTCTAACTTTGAAAATTTTGTTGACTTTTGACCAGTCGAATAATTTAATCAAATTATTCTTTTTAGTTTTTGGCGAAAACAAGTTGAAAAATGCTACAAACAATACCAACTACGATGATTGCAATTTCGATCTTGTTGAAGGATCTTGTCGAACCGCTTTGTATTGTTGCTTAGAAACTTTTTTGTCTAGTTGCCAAAACAGCTGATTTAAGGGACAAGCCGCTTTCAAAAAACATACATTATAGACCTATCATTTCTAGGGGAAAAATGTTTGAAATGGACGAAATAATTTTGAAACACAATAAATTTCGCAACTTCATACGGAGAGTCCCAGGATAAATCGATCTCATTGACTTTCGCAGATCTTTACGTCAAGTAAATTTTAAAATCGCTCATCTTTTGAAACACAATAAATTTCGCAACTTCATACAACAACTTCGTGCAACAAATTTTAAAATCGTTCATGTTTTGAAACACAATAAAATTTCCAACTGTCAAAAATAAATTCCGAAAAATCGATAATATACATACATAAGTAAATAAAATTTCTGGTACATACCGTGCAACTGGATTATAAAAATAAAACGCCAAGAAAGAGTAATTTTTTTATAATTTTTTCGTTTTCGTTTATAATTTTGTTTATTTTTTTATTGTTTTTTTATATATATTTTTTTTAGTTTCTTGTTTTTCGTGTTTCGAATGCATGCTTAATAATTTCATAATTATTTTTTTTGGTTTTTTTTCTCTCTCTCTCTTTTGTATGCTTATAATATAGAGGCGCATTGATTTGTTATTTTTTATTATTCGTAAATTTGTTTGCCAAAAGTCTAATAAACAAATTTTTAAATGGATTTGATATTTTACGTTATTTTTACGTTAAATGTTTTTTAAATACATACATAATCCTAAAAAGACTTTTTGCTGTGGTTAAATATTTGTGTGGATAATTTCGACAATTTTTAATATTTCAAGCTTTAAAAAAAAAATGACTTTACGAAAAGGTTCAAAATTTTTTTTATTTTTTCTTGTAGCAAATTTTTGTTCGCACACAGTAAGTATGTAACTAGATTACTATTAAATAATTGGAATAATAAATAATTTTTTTTTTATTTAATTATAAGTTTATTATTTTTTTTTTAGATTTCTGAAAAACAGCAGCATTAAATATTTATAATTAACAGCGCAAATGAGACAAACTGATTGGTTGTTGCTGGAGAATTTACACAAGCTTTTCGGTATTTTTTTTTTTTTTTTTTTTTTTTTTGTATTGAGTTACTAATTATTTTTTCACAGTGTAAGGTACAGGTTACATTGCTTTACAATTATTAAATGTTTAACTTAAAGCAAACTAGCACACAATAATATGTTTGTTGTTGGCGAAACGTACTTACTACGAGAAAAGCTAAAATTAATGCCAGCATTTTTAGTTATTTTCTCCAAACTTTTTTCAAAAAATTCTTTGCTGACTACAAATTTAACACATTTGTTGCACAGTGTAACGTTATGTTGGATATATTGATATTGTTGCCTTATTTTTGTCTTCGCTATTAAGTAATTAACATAATAAATTAAGCTACAGCACTGAGTTAAACTTAAAATAAAATATTTTCAAATATTTCTATTAAATTTTTTTATATGTTTTTTATACGTTTTGAACATTATAAACATTTTTTATTAAAAAGGTAGATATCTATATGTCATTTATATATGTATTTCAAGGTTCAGTGAACACTGTGTAGTTATCATGATTAATTGATATTTTTTTTTTTTTTGTATTTTAAATTTAAGAATCGGTTTTTATTTTTCGTTTTTGAAATTAAATTTTAAAAATCGTTTTTAAATAAAATAAAACATTTTTTTCTTACATAGAGACGCTTTGTTATATTGTATAGGTTATGACTTAACACTACATAATTCTAAGTTCGAATATGTGGTTAGTAAGACATGTATAGGCGAGGTGATAGATTTTTGCATAAAGAAAGTAGTTAAAAAAAGTCTTAAAAAATATTTAAAAAGGGAGTAGCCGCTAACTAGTCTATTTCTACCTAAAAAGAGCAGAAACAATTTTTAACAAAACAATTATATGTTGTATTTTTGTACAAAAAATAGTAAAAGAAAAATTGGTCTAAATTTATACCAGTTTCTAAAAATTAAAATTTAATAAATTTGCTCAAAATTCACGTTTAGTGAAAAATTGGTCTAAATTTATACCAGTTACGATATAGTAAAATTTGATAAATTTGCTCAAAATTCGTGTTTAACGAAAAATTCGTCTAAATTTATACCAGTTTCGAAATACTGAAATTTAATAAATTTGCTCAAAATTCGTGTTTAACGTGGTGCCAGGTTTTGAAATGGTATAAACCTTTTTTGATACTATGTCAATTTCGACTGAAACAAATTTACGTTAAACTTTTTTATACAAGTTATTTCTACTATCAATTTTAAAACTTATACCAGCTTAGAGCTCGAATTAAAAGGTCTATCTAACATCTCATGACAACTTAGAGCACAACATGCACCAAACAACTCTGATGAATTGTATTTTTGGATCCAAAAATTTAGACCAGTTTTTTAGTTTCTCACAATATTATATGAAAGGCCTCGAAATAGGTAATTTATTAGGCCGTAGTCATAGTCGAAAGAAAGTAGGTATTGCTAGACAGCAGAAGATAAAATCTTGGGAAATTACTGGGTTATTAATTACAGCGAGGTTCTTTTTCTTCCCATGTTGGAGTTGCTAAATCGTGTCGAAAATTATTGAATTATGTCGAATTACACTTTGTTATTTCGATGCCTACTCTTATCCACATTCACTTTTGGTATTGCACACCACTAATTTGTGATTTTGTTTTGCAGGGACTTTACTTTAGCATGAGTTTTGGTTTCTCAGTATTTTCTCATTCTCAATAGATTCTATAAATTTGACGAAAATGCATTACATAGTTCACGTAGTTAATTTTTAATTCGGAACTAGTTCCCGCGATCACTTCTATAGTCCTGTTCAATGAACTAATGAGTTCATGAACTATCCAAGTCTATTTTCTAAGCTGTCTGAGGCATATAAAGAAGATTTTGTGTGTTAGATCAGTTGTGAAAATATATTCAAATGCTAAAACAGAAACTGGAAACAAATTTTTGCACTTTATATTAAGCTTTTGTAAAAATTTCGGAACATAATTTACTATTAGCAGTCATAACACAATTTAGACTAGTTTGCGAATAAATCATTAATTTAAAAAAAATTCTTGAGCAACCACTTTCCTTTTTAATTTATGTTACAAACATACATGGGAACAAAAAATATTTACGCTTGTTAAGAAATATTCTATTTTTTTGCTAATGTTTGGATTGTCATTTTCAGTATAAACAGTCGATTGGCATTATGTATTTTATGTAACTATTTACGCTACAACTACGCATATTATAATTTTATTTAAAGTAAAATATTATTATTCCTGCTAACTGCTACGTTTCGTTGAATTCGCTTGAATATTGCATACATTATTAGACTTTACGCTTAACATTTAGCTTATACAATCTATTTTTTGTTATATATTTGTCATACAACTTACAGTCTAAGCTAAGGACTAGACTTACAAAATACATTACAATTCCACATAAACAAATAATGAATCAAAAGCTTTAAATCAGTCAAAAATTATTATGTTGTTTTTTATGTGAGGTTATGAAGAGTTAAAACATTTTTTTTTTTAGTCTGAAGAAGGTTGTAAAATATTTTTGTAAATTGAGAACAAAAAAGGTTTAGTTTTTTAATTAACATTTTGAGAAAATTTTAGAGTGACCTTTTTAATGAAGTAAATTCTGTTGGGGTGAAAATTTTAATTAGTTAACTAGCAAGGACTGAAACCGAAACCGTAACCGATTAAAACCGATTCATTTTTCAAAACCTAAACCGTAACCGATTAAAACCGATTCAATTTTCAAAACCCAAAACGTAACCGATTAAAACCGTTTCAGTTTTCAAAACCGAAACCTAAACCGTAACCGTTATTTTGATCTGAAAAAGAACGAAACCGAAACCGTTTCAAAAGCCGGAAGCGGTTCCAAACGAGTTTGAATTTTTTTTGTGCCTTTTTTCTTTTTGTGGGAACATATTTTCTTTTACCAAAATTTACAAACAAACAAAACAATTAGAAAACCAATCTGCGAAGGGTCCAACTTCGAACTCCGAAAGCCCGTAACGAAATTTTAAAAGCTAACTTCGAAAATTAGAGAATGCCATTTTTTACTTATCTCTTATTCTCTTCAAAAAATTTGATTTAGTCCAATACCCAGAAAAAAGTGGATTTTGTTATATTAGGTATATTGGAAGAATGTTATAAAAATGCAGACCTATTTTGCAGCTATACTTAAGTTGTGTAGTAGTAACATTTTTTGGCGTTGGTGTTTTAATTTGGAAACCGAAACCGAAACAAATTTTGAAGAACGAAAAGGGAACCGAAACCGAATCGTGTTACAAAACCGAAACCGAAACAAATTTTGAAGAACGAAAAGGGAACCGAAACCGAATCGTGTTACAAAACCGAAACCGAAACAAATTTTGAAGAACGAAACCAGAACCGAAACCGAATCGAAAAAACCAAAACAGAAACAAGAACGTTATTTTAATCGGTTTCATACCTTGGAAAGAAGCTAATCAGCTGTTGAGCGCGTTTTTCATTTCTTTTTTTAAAGTAACTACATTATTCGGTTTGTTTTCAATTTGTCACAAGTCAACTTTAGACCAGTCATATTTCACACCAAATATAAAGACATACACATTTTAGAAGCTCTAATTTTTAGACCAATTTTAGCCATGACAAACATACACATTTTTAGAAGCTTTAATTTTTAGACCAGTTTCTTATGACAGCGTTCATATTTCTACGGCAGAGCTATACAAATTTTAGCCATTTCATGTAAACATTTATAAGCATTTTATACCAGTTCCTTACTTGTTAAGCAGAACTTTTATACCACCTTGGCTTAGCAGTTGCTTGTAATTTTGCATCCGCGCTAGAGCAAGTCAAGCTTGCTATACAATTTGTAAACCACTTATATGTCTGTATTTATCATATATTTTTAGACCACTTTTATACGAGTTATTATACCAAGAAACAAAATTTAAAGCAGCTAGTTATTTTTACAGCATAATAAAAAATTTACACGATTAAGGAACGCTATGCCTTGCGTTTGGAACTATTTTGCAATGGTAAAATATTTAGTTTTTTTTTCAATTCTCTTTTTTAATTGCAATTATGTTTTTTTTTGCATTTTTTTGTCATTAAGTTTGCATTGGCTTTGCGCTTGATATTGATTACAATTATTTTTAATGCTAGTTATATTTGTATTATCTTATGGACAAGCGAAACCGTTAAATATGTATGAAAAACATGTTCTTAGAATTTTATACCAGTTTATACCAGATGAAAAAAGATTAATAAATCCAAGAATAAACGTCCATCTGATGGACTCCATTCAAGGAATTTACTAAAAAACTGTGAAATACAGGTTAAACCAGTATTTATACCAGTTTTATTTCTCGAAAAAATACACCTTTTCTAGATGAACAAATACACTTTAGTGCTCTAAATACATTAATGAAGTAATATATTGATTTATTCCACCTACATACATATGGATATGCAATTCATGCCACAACAGATTCTCTTATAACGAATACATTTAATTTAACCATTCAAGATGGTTTTCATCGTTTTTGGTCCCAATATAGAATTTTATACCACTGGTTTAGATAATTTTTTTATGCTAAGTCATGCCAAATTTCTTTCCAACTTTATACCAGTTTATGCACTTAGTCAAACGCCATAATTTTAAGTGAATTTTGTATAACCCAGGCATTTGCCGAAACGTATAAACGCGTCCAAGGGTTTTTTATAAAAGTGAATCATACTATTATTATTTTTAATTATTTTTTATATGGCCTTATTTTAAACTATGTAATTTTTTTATAAATACTTTTCAATAATTTTGAAAATTTTTTCAAATTACTACTTTTTGTTATCACTTTAGCACACATTCCAGTTCTGTAACTGGTTAGATTTTAGCTTTTGCATAGGCTCACAAAAATTCATACATATAAAAATTTTAAAACGCTATTTCACAAAAATATCCACGCGAAAATCGACCAACCACGCAGCCCCGACAATTTTTTTGTATCAAAAAAATATAACAAAATCAACACAAATCCATTAAGCACGTGGTGCTACTCATCGCGTCGTAAGCGCCAAAGCTCGCGTTCGCGCGCCAACACATCGGCTACATCTGAAGCGGTCATACGATCAACCGTTGGGCTGGTGGTGATAGGTGCGCTGTCAACTGCCATATGTGGGTGCAGCGAATCACCGCTGCCGCTAACTGAGAGACGTGTAGGTAAGCGACGTAATGTTGTGGGTCGTGCACCCATTAAAACCGAGTCATCTTGCGTGGCTGTACCAGCAGTTATGGTGGTGGCGCGTACACGATCACTGCCTAAACTACTGCTGCCGCCACCATCACCACTCGCATTCTCCTCGAAACCATACCAATATCACATAAGCATTATTTGCAGCGCTACTCATTGGTCGATCGTGCGATATATGCGCCGTTGTGGTTCGGGTGTATAATGTATGCGCGTTCGAAAGTGTTGCGGTGAACCGGGCACACTCTCGGAACCACGACGTGGCGGTGGCAAAGGTGGTGAAGCATTCACAAAGCTGTGGCGAATAAGAAAAAATGTAGTTTGAATTAAAAAAAAAAAGGCGCTATAACTACTTACCGTCGATTGAGCAGTGGTGAACCGCCTGTTGGCTGACCGCTCAACTCAAGTAGTTGCTTGCGCAACAGCAATGGCGATTGACCACGATTGAAACGCGGTGGTGGATCTGGGCTGCGATGTCGACGATCCATACCGGTAAGCAGATGCGTATTTGAAGAACCGCTCGTCATACCACTTGCACCTGCCGCTGCATAACGTCGTAGGAAACCACTGGTTCCGTCGTAGAAATCGCTACCTGTATTGGTATTGTTGCTGCCGGTGTGTGGTGGTTTTGGCACCGCCTCGGTTGGTGAGGTGCTGTTGCTCGTATTACTGCTGCTGCCTGCTGAGAGTGCACGATAGTAGGGGAGCGTCGGTTTTGAGGCCGACTGCGTTACTGTCGCACCACCTCCTCCTCCATAGCCGCTACTCTTGCCAAGCGTATCGCTGCTGTTCGGCGGTGATGCTGCAGAATGCAATTGTGATTTAACATAAGAGGCAAATTGACGCTTCATAGCGCCGGTAAATGTGTTAAACCAGCCTGTGATGGTATGTGGATTGGTGGAGTGGTGAATTTGTTGTGAAGGTGAAGATGACAATGATAGCGAGTACATGAAATTTGAGGTTTGATGCGGTGTGATGTGTTGAAGTGCAGTAGAAGTGGATGTGAGCGTAAAGATGAGTTTAGTGCGAGCGTTCAGTTCAAATTAAGTATATGGGGAAATAGTAGATGAAGTGAGTTTGGTGAGTTTAAATAAATTAATGATGCAAATAGGTGTGGTGAGTTTTTTTGGAGGAGTAAAAGTATAGGTATTTGGTTTATTATTAATGGTAGTTTTCATCGAAATAGTTATAATGTGAAATGTGCATGTTTAGTATGTGTGTGTGGTGAGAATAACAAATGCGTAGTTTTTATGTATGTATTGATAACAGAAAATGTGGGGAATAATTTGTTTATGTAATTTGGGAATACATGTTTATAATGTTAAGGTGGTGGAATTAAAAAATAAGGTGAGTTTTCGTATTTTATAGTGACCAAGCATTTTTATGTGTCAAATTTGTCAACACAAGCAAGCGTTAACGTATTCATATATGATGATAATTGAATGTGCGGCCAAGCAAAGCGTTGAAACAGATAAAATAGAGAACAAATAAGAGAAAAATGTAACGTGAAGTATGCAATATAAAGCAAGCATTGTGCAAAAGAAAGTGCAATATTTAAGATTGTCAGAAATTGAGAAGTACATTTAATTAGAAAACATTTAACCACTTTTCACTTCCCCACATAAATACATGTAGCATACATAAAAACATGAACTGCGCTAAAGTGCGAGCCAAGCAGCAATCGATAAGTAAGGAAATCTAGAAACGTGTACTTACCATGCTCATCCCTGTAGTCCTTTCCAGACATACCGCCGCTGCCACCAATTTCGGACCCATTACCACCGCGCACATCTGCATCCGAATTCGTCTTTAACGTGGTTGCTGTTGTCGTTTGCCACTGCCGCCGCGAATAAAACCTGCTCAACTTGCTGCCCATGCCGTTGTCACCACGGCTGCCACCCACACCACCACCGCCATCGGACGATAACTGTTCCGGCGAAGTAGGTGTTGGAGGTGAGCGCGAGCTACGCATGGTGTTAGTATTAAGCGGCAAATATTGCTGTGGTAATGGCTGATACTGCAGCTGACTGGGACTGCTTCCGAATGCAGTAGGGCTTATCGCCGACACTGATGCTGACACTTGATTGGGCGGCAGTGGGGGTGCGCCGGTAGGTGGTGATCTCACTTGCTGATCATGCAAATCCCCAATTGCGACTTGTGACGATGAGGATTGTGTTGATGATTGACTAGAAGTTGATTGTGATGAGGAGGCAGCGCTGGTTAGTGGCAAATGATGATGTGTTTGGTATTGGTTAGGGTAACGTGTTTGCTGTGGCAGTTGGTACCGGTGCTGATTGCTGCTGTCATCATTGTTGCTATAATGGAAATGCGTACTAGAGGTTGGTGCAGCTGAGGGTGCGGCAGTTGTTGATAGATAATTCCCAGAAAGAAAGGGATTTGTAGATTGCTTTGGTTGTGGTTGCTGTTCCTTGCGCTTTTCCAGCTCTTTTTCACGTAGCTGATTTTGTTGGTGATAGAAGCGTTGCAACACTGTAACAGAAAATATGCTTACTACTTTTTTTTTGTTAACGCTTCAGTTGACTTACCGATGGGACTATGATTTCCTGGCACCCTCTGTTGTGTACTTAAATCACCCCGATTGACCGGTATCAAGGAAGGCTGCTGCTCTTTAAGCGCCGATTCCACAACCGTTTCTACTGGCAAGGTTGGTGAGGCAATATTTGTTTGAAATCGTTTACGTGCCATCGCTGGCGAACCTATGCCTAAATTTGTTGGCGTTTTTGGACTATCGTAGGTATCAAAGGCGTTACCACCCATCTCATGGACATTTGGCATGCGCCACAATGGATCCACTTGATGTGGCTGCGGTGCATGATGCTTTTTCTGGCTGAAGGGAGATGTGGTGAGATTCCGTATAATGGATTGACCTAGAAAAATAGACGAACTTGTATAGTGAAAAAAGAGCAGCATCAAAACACACTTGCCTATACTGCTAAACATAGACTCTTTTTTCGGACTTTCCGCACCATTGCCAGCGGCTGTGCCGGTAGCATACTTCACCCCCGCGCCATTGCTATACTTGCGCTGGAGAAATGGCGACTTACGATACAATTTGCTCATTTCGCTAACAATATGAGTTGTCTCGTCCCTAGGTAGTGCATCCTTATAACTACTGCTCGGCGGCGATTGTGGACTACAGCTATTAGCACTATTGCTACCCGAACCACCGCTTCCATAACCACTGACACCGCCAACGCTACTACTACCTAGACCTACGCTATTGACGCCGCTGACTCTGTCTGCAATACCAAGACTGCCAACGCCTCCACCTCCACCTCGTTCGCCCTGTAAATGATTGTTGGCGTTGCTGTGGTTGTAGTAACTTGCAATCGGCTGAGGTAGTTGTGATGGTTGATGGTGATGTGACGCCTGCATAGGCGCATGTGGATATTGTGGATGATATTGTGGCAGGTAATCGTCTTTCTTGTAACGTGACGCAAGCGTTTGTGGTTGTGTTGCTGTTGATGTGGTAGCGCTGTGGTAAGAATTGTGATAGCTAGGGATGTGTGTGACGTTTGTAGCTGCTGCTGCTTGCATTTTCGAATTTATTGTCGCTGTTGTGGTTGCTGTTGGCATTATGTTTGCAATTGCAATTTTACTATGTTTATTTGTTGCTGCTGCTGTTTTATCTCCTCTGAGTGTAGCTGTTGTAGTAATTATTGGCATGTAAGTTCTGTAAAAATTATGAAGTGGATTAACTGTGCTCAACTATTGTGGTGAAATTTCTATGTTATAAACACTGTTCGTGACAAATGGTGTAGGTGAGAAATTTAATGTGTATAATTTTTTAAAATGGTACACTTTTGATATCCTCATACCCGGAATTTAACAGCAAAGACTACCAAAGACAGAAGTTCGAGGACTCAACTCTACTGTGTTCTTGGAGGATAAGTATATTAAAAGCATTTACCTAAGCTATCTTTCTCTCTACTAACAAACTCGTTTAAGTTATCCTAGCACTATCTTCGTGAATGGCCATAAAGAGATTAGTGACTCAAATCCAAATCCCAAATCTCAACAAAATTAACCCCAATTACGTTCATGCACTGAAAAGGGATAATTATACATATACTACCCAGAACATGTAGCTGGCGTTTTCAGGTCGGAAACTGAAATAGCGAAATCTTTGAAACGCACAAAACCCCCCATAGAGATACTGCCTTAAACATCCCTTATCCTGAAACGAAAAGTTAACACTTCTAGGTCGCTTTAAAATATCAAACCTCCCATGTTCATTGATGTATTTTATTGATAGTATGGCGGTTATTATCCAAGATTCTCACTATGTATTTTATTGCAAATCAAGTGGCTGCCGCAGAGGCACACTTAGGCCAGTTTTGAAAGGCCCGTTGTGATACCAACAACACTAGGAAAGTCAGTCCCGGAAGCCGGTCATATGGCAGAATCCCGCGCCTGACACAACTAAAGCGACACCGTTACTCCTCCTCGAACACTTAGATGACTTTATGAAGGCCATCAAGTCCTTTATTTTCACCTCCGCGATCTGGCGTAGGCAATCCAGGAAGGAAACTTCTTCAAATTAAGATTTCTAACAATACTTTCAAGTGCTTGGTATCACCCTGATAGTTTAGAAGAAAGTATCGTCCCAAAAAAAAACAATATTCGAAACCAGTCCTATCTTATGTTTAACTTGGCTACGATACGCTAGAAAATCATTAAGCGTGCGATATTATATTTGATTTTATTGAAGCAAAGTTATTTTGTTATTCAATTAGTTTATGTGCAATTTTGAGAGTTTTTTTTTACAACAAACCAAAATTATATTGAAAAATGAAATAACTTACTTTTTTCCGATATTATGTACCACAAAACCAAATGTAACAAAAAAAACTTTGAATAACCAAGAAATGAGAAACAAAATCCAATACCACCCATTACAAGCAACAAAAAAACAAAAATTACGAAGCATAATCAAATTCATTTATACAACTGAACCACCTGTAACCAATAAATGAAATAATTTTCGATGCAACAATGATGTGAACACAACAACATATACAAATAAAACTATAAAAACAAAATAGTATACTTACTGAATTGGGAGAGTATGATTTATTGTTTGTTTTATTATTTTTGAGGGGTTTAAAGATTAGGAATTAGGTAACCTACAAAAAATTTCAATAAAAAGAAAGAAAAAACAAATTAAATGGTAAAACGCAAAAAAATTATGCTGCGAGCAAACAGCATATATGTATATTTAAATAGTATTTGATGCATTTTTTATATGTTTATTAGTGTAGTTCTAAGTGGGTGTGTTAGCAGCATGAGTGGGATTCGTGGAACGGTAAGGTGCAATAACTACAACTGGTAGCGCATTAAAGTTTAATGCAAAGTAAGAGAAATCTTTCGTGTTAAAAGAACGTATAAAAAATCTATAAAAAAAATAAATGATTAAAGAACAAGTTAAATTAGAAAACCAAACGGGAAAGAGAAATTAAGCGTTACAAAGAAATATTAAAAATAAAACTTACACATGCACTTATGTCGACGTTTGCAAATAAGACATTTAAGTAAGCGTTTTCAAGTTTTTAAATAACTTGAATAAGGTAAGAATCAAATATTAAATGCTAATTTATAATTTTAATATTAAATCAGAAACACGCAAACCTGCCCCGAAACTTCTAGAATATTCAGAAGAAATGAGTTGTTTGAAGAAATATGTAAAGTATACAAATATGTTGAAGGGATATGCGGTATGAGGAGAATATCGCGCAACGAAAAAATAGCGTGTGGATTGCACAACTAAAAACTAACTCGGAAGAAATATGTAAGACATTTGCTCCGTCAACATACCTATGCATCTCTATGTCGCCAGATTCGACAACAGTCTTAAACCATTGAATCACATTCACATCGGCTGCGTCGTAATAACGAAAGAACGGTTGCTGTAAGAGTTCCTGATATCTTGGTCGATGATGCACATTTTTTGTCAAACTGTAATAATATAAGTGTTAAAATTTTAAGCAAAATAGAATAAAAACCCAGGTTGTACCATTTATCGACAAAATCACGAAAATCTTGGCTGAAATCGCAACCTTCGCCATACGGCAAACTGGGAGGTTCATGATCTAGAATTTTTGTCAGCACTTCAAAGTCGATGTTGCAGCCCTCATAAGGTGAGCGACCAGTAGCTAGTTCCACTAGTGTTATACCCAAGGACCAAACGTCGGCGCGTATATCATATTTGGGCTTTTTCGGATCGATACGTTCGGGCTGTGAAAAGTTTTCGTAAGAATATAGCTACAACATTAATTTTTTTTAATGTAAATGTTTACCGCCATATACGCTGCGCACCCAGCTGATCGTGTATTCGCTTTCGAATCTACCAAGCGTCCGCTGATACCGAAATCGCACAATTTAATGTTGCCTTGCTCGTCGATGAGGATGTTTGAAGGTTTCACGTCGCGATGGATGACATTGTGTTTCAACTTAAGATATGAAAGCGCGTGCACCGTCTAAGGGAAAGAAATATTTACAAATATAAGAAAGTAATCATTTTTGATAAGTGTGATAAATATTATTGTTTTCCTCGATAGTATAATGGCTAGTATCAGCTAAGTAATATCTACACTTTTCACTTGATTCTCATCTGCTTTTCACTTCACTTGTTTTAATCCTCGATAGTATAGTGGTTAATACATTAATTTATACTTTTTCACCAGTTTTATTTTCACTTTTAGACTGTAACTTTCCACTTTTTTCACTTTTGTAACTTTATTTGTTGTTTCATCCTCGATAGTATAGTGGTTAGTATAACTTTGCCAACTTAACTTTGTCTTGCACTTGTCACTTTCTTATTTGTATTATTTGTTTTATCCTCGATAGTATAGTGGTTAGTATAATCTGTTTGCTCACCGCTACTGTAACCTTTCCCAATATGCTCTCTGGCACTGGTTGTTTAGAACGCCTGAGCAGTTTATCGAAGCACATTGACATCAGTTCCATGCAAATCCATACATCTGGTATGTTAACAAAATATCCTAAACAATGTACAATGTAGGGGCAGTCATGTGAATTCAGGATCACATCGAGATCCATAAGTATACGATTGTTTTCCTCATCGTTGCCAGTACTACGCATTTGTTTGACAGCTAAAATAGTTCCAGTGGGCTTGTGACGCATTTTCACCACATTCCCACTAGTGCCATTACCCAAATCGCTTAAGTGCTCTAAATCGGACATTTTACTGGGATATTTTTGCCCATTTATGGTCAGTATGCCTGATTGTTGTCGTATTCGTTTAAGTTTTTTGTGCATTTCAGTTTGTGGTCCATTGCGATTTGTGTTAGACATAACCACTGGAATGAAAAAGAAAATTGAATTGCATATTTAGAAGTTAGTGAGGCAGACGGCAATAAACATTAATTATAAAATTAATAAATGTGGAAGTCAGACAAAGTTTGGAAAGACAACTAAACTACATAATGCAATCAAATAAGCTAGCTTTCTTAGAGAGAGGGTAGATAACAAGGAGCGAAAGTTTGGAGCAGTGTTTTATTACTATGAAAAGAGCACTGCTGCAAAGCCACATATTTTGAATACTAATTTCCTTAAGATAAACTTGCAAGAGAACAAATATACCTTTATGAGATCCCGTAAAAAGTCCCATAAAAATTTTCGAGAGTAGATTTCTGTAACAAAATTACATTAAATAAATCAGAAAAAAGTATTCATTTATCTATCAAACACATCGTCAAACAAACAAGTGACCTATTCCCATTTTCAACAAGTCGTATTGCAGCTGCTAAGGAATGAATTTCCGTTTTGATTAGGCATTGTTGCCAAAAAATTGATTGGCTGCAATGCTCAACTTTCTTCATACACCCACCAATTCGCCCACAAGTCAGCCAACGCAACTGACAGCATACAAAAAAAAAAAAAAGCAAATATACCCACAAAAGACCAACAACCCTTCATAAGCAAAGCATTGTATTTTTTACATCTCTATCAAAAAAAACATACAAACAAAATCGGCGCTATTACCCCTCAAACATTCTAGGAGCGCTCATAATTGGAGAGTCCAAAATGAGTCCAAAATATGACCCTCCGAAATATGATCATATGTGAGTCTTTTATGACTCCGATATGATGAAATTTATGAGTTTTATGAATTGGTTACTGTAGGTGTTCATTGAACAAAGCAGCTTTGGAACAATTATTCACATTTTCTTTGTGAAATTTTTTTTATTTCGAATTAAAATTCAATTTCAAACATCATTGCTTGTATCGTTCGGATTGCTCCTGTGTAAATACCCCGTTCTGGACTTATATATTTTTGCTGGACAATATTTTCAAGATACATACATAGGTATGTATGTAAAGAGAAGAGTTTCTATTGTTTTTTTTAATTCATCCTATTTTTAATATATGTAGATTTCCCACGAACCAAAGAGAGGAGATTGTGTGTAGATTTCTGATTTTGGAATATAAGCATTCGGCCCACCACAAAGAACATTGCCAACAAAACTGAGTTCGGTTAGCCTTGGTGGCTTTCGCGGATTGAGAAACTATACGATAAACAAAACTGGCACATTTGAGAGCTGCAGATCTCTCTTTGGGTGAGATCTTATGCAGCCGCATATATTCTGTGAATAGTCCATGGATACCCCATTTACCTAAAGCGGCACCCTGCCAAATTTACTATTGTGATTTTTTATTTTATTTCTTTTTATTTTACTTTACTTTATTGCATTTTCCACGTGTGGCTCATTGTACCACTTACATTTCAAGGACTTTACCCCACAAATATATAATGCCGAATGTTCATGTATGCTTCCCTAATCCCATGCCCCCATTTCAATGCCAAACCAGGCGTCATTTTAAAACCCAAAATGTGCAATATATGTATGTATTTTGTAAACGTCATAAGTGCATCCGAAAAGCTTCATAAAGGAGGCATATATGACTCCTATTTAGGCTCTATATGAGCCGTTTCTGGGGCCAATAAGAGTCTTATATGACTCCTATTCAGGCTCATATAATATATGATATTTTGCTCTTATCGGACGACCATCGCAGGAAGGGAAATACATTCATTTCGGACTCATAAAAGAGCTCATAATGAGCTTAACGCTCCGATTTAGGACCCCTTTTTGACTCATTTATGACTCCAATTGTTTGCTGGGTAGTTATATAGGTTTCAACAACAACAAACATGGTCCAAATAAAACTATCAACAACAAATTGTAAAACAGCTGCGACTGCCAACAGCATAAAACACTTATAATTCACCAATAAAGGCGCATTGTATGCGATGTGCGAAAATACAACAAAAACAGTTTTAATTTAACAATAGCTATAAAACTAACAACTTTAACAAAGCTAGCAAAAACTTTAACGAAGCCGACTCTGATGTTGTTGCCGACAATACAAACTTCTTTGATATATCCCCGCAAACAAGAAAGCATATACGTTAACGCCGCCATCAAGACCTATACGAGCACAAGTCTTCGGTAAAGGAAAAATACAAAAGTACATACGAAAATATCTCTGCTGCGCGTCCGGAAATACCAAAAACCCCAACAATTCGCAACAACAATAACAATATATATAGCAAACAGAAGCGTAGTGTTAGCAGCCAAGCAGTAAACAGTAACGAAGTCAAATTGAAAGCAAAAAAAAACCCAAACCATTTAGGCTAACAAACTTTCGGAGCAGTGTCCGAATTTAAGGTTTCTTTTAGTTTTGCAAATAAAATGTGGAACATGTAATTTAATGATGAAGAACTGGTAAGGGACGCTTAAGTTACGCTGAGAGGGAGACCTATTGCTAAACTGAAAGGGAGACCTACCCGCTACACTTAAAATTGGACCTATTGGAGTCGAACCAGCCAGAAAATGTGCAGAGCAGAAATAAACATCGAAAATGCCGGTGGATGGGATTCGCCTTTATTGCGAAGCCTTACGGGCGAGTCCTCAGGGATCTAGCCGACCCGGTGCTCCTACCCAAACGTGGCGTAGGACTGTCGAGACCGAGCAGCGTGGGCGAACTGAATTAGATTAAGATCCATTGTCGAAGCCCTATGCTCCACAAGGAGATCAGGACAGAAGTAAAAAAGTAAGTTTTGGTAAACTGAAAGATATTTTACCAGCTCGATACATAAATCCCTGCGAGGGGATTTATTCCCAGCGGTTCAGCGCCTTAGACTATTCCTGCGTAAGTGGTGACTTAAAGCTTCAAAAATAATATACCTGGCAAGGACAGGTTACGAGTTATTTAAACACGGTGAAGAAAAGTTGTTGAAAAGTTGGCATTAACTCTTATGCAGTTATAATGTCGTCTGTATGAAGAAGCTAAGAAAGTAGTACTTGTGATAAACGAGGAAAAGGGGGAGTATTTGTTGTCATCAGGGGCCCTGCGCCGTCGCAGCCACGCTGCTAATAATACATAGATACAAATTTAAAACTATGAGGAAATACGTACAAATCGCACACTAAATCAAAAAGAGTCACAACTCAAAATCGGAGTAACCTTCAGTTAAACGCTTCTGGATCGAACAAAGGTAGTTTGATTTTTCAAAACTTGTCATCAGTGTAACGATAATAGTCAAAAAGAAAAAAATTTGTATGTACTGTATGTACTACTTTTTATTAGGCAATCTATAGCTTTGTTTCTTGAAATCTCCAGCGAAGAACTGTCAGCGGAAGAGAGTCTTGTAAAAAGCTGTCAAAATCCCATTTCTGCTAATTTTTCGTCGAACAGAGTTCAGCAGAACCTTGCAGACAAAACGCGGTTACGTTTCTGATTGGCTAGCAATTTGAATTTACATTTTTTGTTTTTGTTTTGCTATGTCACCGATCAGCTGTTCCTGCTTGCTGGTTTCTGCTGGACGAAAAATTTCCAGCAATAACTTGCAGCGAATTGGCGCTCTCTCTCTCAATTAGATGTCAAAAAGCTGCTGAATTCGCTGCTAATTTTTTCAAAGAACACTTTTTTAGGAATAATTATTCATAATTAGCAGGAAAGAAACAAAGCTTATGTCAAGAAAGCAGCCTAAAAAAATTTTGAGTTGTGACGGTTTTTGATTTAGGGTGCGATATATTTTGAACCAGCGTAAGCATATTAAATAATGTCAATCGAGAAATAATTTTGCCAACAAGTACTACTTTGGACTGAGTATAGAAGTCTTCTCTCGTCGAACGAATAAAGACTAAGCTCTATAAGTCTCTCATAATGACTAGATCATGTCATTCTAATGGACACAGACGCTAAGGCAATGAAAAGAAACGGTTGGAGGATGACTTGGCTTCCCATGGTGTTTTCAATCTATACATATGGAACTGTAGGGGATTTTTAGTGTGACGCATCGGCTACCGAATAGTTTTGCCAAATTTTCAGTTTGTTCCTCGGATAGTTATGTCTCTAAAAAGCTCTTACCCAAAAAAGAATCACGCTAGGTGGCACTGGAGTCGAGATATTCAAAAAAGGCTTACTCAAGGACCGGTTTTTAAAATTAGCAGACAAATTCACGGACATCTGTTAGTTAATTACTAAAAAGGGATGACTGGCGTGCTTTAATGCATAATGACCCAAAATAGCCTGCATTCCAGCCGGGCTGGGCATTAGAAAAATACCCTGGAGGGCTTTCATGATGCACCTAGAGATTGTCACAATATTATTAATGTATTTTTAGTTACTCGATAGTATAGTGGTTAGTACACGCCAGGAGATAATAACTATATTGTTTCTTTAACACTTTTTGAAAACATTCTGCATCCAAATTTTTAAATCGATTCTGAATTCCAAATTAAGAAACGTTTTCCCTTAGTTGTTTTGCTGTTATGGTGAAGTCCGAACACTGCCGCAAGCTGCCCAATCCAGGGAAAAAATCAAAGCAAATTCAACAACAGGGCAAAGGCAAAAAGGCAGCCGACAGCGACGCATTATGAATATCGGAAATTTTCTATAAGATAACGTAAACGTATGTACATGATGAAAGCGGCGTCGAAAGCAATCAAAACAAAATCACACAAGCATGTACCACATAGACCAAAAATGTAGTGGAGCATGTGCCACTAAAGGAATCGTTAAACCAACTTAAGTTAATGCAGAATAAGCAAGAAAGAGCGCTGCTACTGTGGACATTCCTGACGCAAAGACAAAAGCAAGCAGAAAGCGTAAGCGCTGAAAAGTTGAAACACGATATCGCTTTTTGTTGTTGTAGTTTCTTTCATGTATGTACAAGCCTGCACATAGCATGACATGCAAGAGGGTGGCAAGCCAGAATATAGCTAGTATTTTATTTTACATCAAATGTGGGTGGTGCCCGCAAGCGAACAAGGGGTGGTTAAGAGCCTGCGCTGCTGCTGCTTCAACAGTCTCTGCTCTGCTTGACGCACTCGGCGTTGCGCCAAACAAGAGCAAACGTCTTTCAAGTACAAATACTAGCGCCCCACTTAAGTCAACACCGCTGGCGCCTAATGTCAGCAACCTCCGTTTGTGCACGACTTGCCGCGATGCAAAAAAAAAAAAAAAAATAAGAAGGAACCAGGAAAACAAAAACAACAATGCAGTAGAGAACGTGCATAGTTGTGACTTTTGTGTATTAGCAAGGTAATGCATGCTGCAGCACATACAAACATACACATGCCTGCAAATACTCGAGCCACCACTTATCAGCGCACTATGTAGTGTGTGTTGCTTTTGTCTCATATTTTATATGGATTTTTCAATGGTACTTACAACCCAGATTAGGGCGTTTCGTCCTGCCAATTGGTAACGTCATTTCAGCTACTCTGTCGCTAACGCGTGGTGTGGAGCCACTTGCTGTTGTATCGGCTAAAAATGTTAATGGATTATGTGAATTGTTCTCCTCCTCCAGACGCTTCTCCAGCTGATACAATTTATGCCCAATCGATTCCATAGTTGTTGTAGAGCACGTTTTGTTTGTCACTTGCGTTGTGCCTGCTGTTGCTGTTAACGTCGTTTGTGCTGTTGCCCTTGCAGCAGCGTCTGTGGTGACTGCCTCAAACGCACGTCCCGACTGTTGATGGTGCTGTTTCGCTGTTGGCCCACTGGTTCCACTTTTTGCGTTGCTTGTGTTCGTGCTGTTCCTAGTGATGTGCTTGTGCTCCGGTGCGTCGTGCATGCGTTGTGCGTGGTTTTCTTCTATTTTTGACGTGTGGTGTCTGCACTTTATATCACTACTGCCTCTGCCACTCCTCCTCGAGGTTGTGTGATGGCTTTTTGTGAAGGGTGCGTGCGTGTGTGTTGTGCACTCAAAAATTTTCACTGTGAAAATTTTTTTATTGCCGCAAATTTCTGTCCCACTACCACCGAACCATCGAAAACTATCGATTGCACGTTTGAGCACAATACTTTCTTGTTGTTGTAGTGCACTTATTTCCTTTTTTTAATTAAATTATCAACTTAAAAATGAAATGGACTCGACTTTTTCACTACTTTGCAGAACACATCAGAAAAAATACTGAAGAAGTTGCGAGAAATTCAACAACGAATTATGAATGAAAAATGAATTGTGAATTACAACAACGAGTGTCAGTTATAAGCAAATGTAATAAGAATAAGTGATGCCAGATGTGATTAAGACTAATCGATGTATTTTTGATCATTGAGAATTTTATTCGCCTGTTTAAAATTGGACAGGTGGTTTGGATGTCTCGAATTGAAATTTAAGGGAAAAAAGTTTTTTTTATACCCAGTGTACTAGTACAAGGGTGTTATAATTTTGTCCACGTAACGGCACAAAGTATTCGAGATAGATATAGGGGCTTATCATGAATTTCGACGGTTATCCCGTCGTACTAACGTCGCTAAATTGGCATCATTGATTGCGTCGTTGCTCCGAAATTCTCCCGCATATTTCGAAATTCGTCAGATAGGCATCATTGTTTACGTCGATAAATTGAATTTGACAGTTTTTATGATAATTTTTCACGAAAAAAAAAAAAAATTGTCGGGAGCAGGATAAAATTGCAAAAAAAATTATAAAGAAAATACTTTAATAAACTAAACAAATCGACTGCAATACGAAAGACTGGTTGAAATGATGACGGAGAGGACAGACATTGCCGCGGGACACCCCACATCATCCAAAGAAAATGTCCAGAGCTTCTGGGAAGAGGTTGGTGTCCAGCTCAACAGTCATGGTCCTCCAATTAAGGATACGATCATCTGGAAAAAGGTTTGTTCTTGGTTTTAATTTGGTAATTGTATAGATGCTAAGTTAGCTGGAAAAACACGTCGTGAGAAAGGTAGCCAAGAATTTAGTCGATGACAATGGTTCCGTATGGGGGAAAAACCGCCAAAAGTTTAATCTGGAGCACAGCTCGTCAATGGAAATATCAGTTGCCATTATCATGCAACTCCGGTGGAGAAGGGGCACAGTAATGCAGCAATTAACAGATAGGACATTACTCTGTGACACTATAGTGTATACTTGCGACATCCTAAGGCGATTTGATCCTTAGTTTCTGGATTCCACAGACGATTGTCTACCATTTAGTGGACCACTCTGCCAGATCTGAAACTAGCTGCGCATGATTGACTGGGTCAACGCTTTCGGCTTATATGAAGCGACTGTACAGATATCAGGTTTTAAATGCGAACAATGAAGGTGTTAGCCGATAATTTGAAAACAGCCACTAGGTATCTACAAATGTCCCTCCTGAAATGTTTCAGCACCTTCCTCCCTAATCGCCTAGATGCCTAACGTCAGCATGGCTACTCCGTTGGGGCCAATGGCTTAGATGGTTTCGTCTTTTTGGTGGCAGGGGTTATGGTATTGGTACAGGAAGAGGCAATGAGAATTTTTCATACAGGTAAACAGATCTAATTACTCGTCTATGTCCTTCTAACATCGGCTTTATTTGCATACAGGTTTGGTGGGACTGCAAAAGTCCTACGAAGAAGAAGCTAACTTCTAACAAAATTGAGTCCAGGACGACTGGCGGTGGGAGTAATCGCATGCACACTTTCAATAGTTTGGAAGAAACAGTCATAAGAATTTGCGGATTGGAAACTTCCACTGATGGTATCGAAGGTACAAATCATTGGGGAAGTAGACAAAACTCAAGTGCAACTGTTACCGCAACTGGGTTCCTTTATTAGATTTTTTTGATGAGGCTAATAGAAAATGTACTTGTCCAAAACAGCGGCAACTCTACCACTTTTGTTGTCCCGGGCTCAGGAAACTTAGCGTGGCCTTTGATCACAAGAGCATTTGATTTTCAGAAACTTTCCTTAATGACCTGGGAAGTTTTGATAAAAATCAGCTTCTATGGGAGATAGGTATAAGTCAATCCTATACAAGTCGGAGATGGACGTACTGTTATCTATTTGGTGTATAGCTTCAGTGAAAAAATGTGACCTTCATCTTCAGGAATTGGTCGTGCATAGTACCTACTTATCCAGACAACAACAACTCAAAGAAAGAAAAATGAATAAATCAATCAATCAATCAATTCACAATCAAAGGGAGTACTTTTATAACTCAAATTTTGGCTCTTTCAACACATGAGGGGTGGCAGCTTACATTATTTTCTCCATTGTGAACGCGCTTTGAACAAGAAGCAGTTGCCTAGAAAAATTATTTATTTACATTTTTTATTTTCATCATGTCCGATGCATACGATTTTGTGGCCAAAGGAAAACTAAAACTTAAAAATGATGGACAAAGCAAGAAAAAGAAAAAAAGTAAGCATAAACATAAAGAGAAAGACAAGGAACGTGCCAAGGAAACACTCCAAACGAGTATAAACGAATCCTTGGAGGAGAAAATCACAAGCAGCGCAGCACCAAAGTTGACAAAGGCGGAGTTGGCATTCAAGCAGCAGCAGGAGAAGATGGTGAGTACAACGGTTATACGCGCGTGAAAACTTAACTATCGACTGATTATTTTGCAGCGCAACAAACGCATCATGGAACGCGCCTCTACAACACATAAGGAGAGGGTGGAGAAATTCAATGAGCATTTGGATACGCTAACCGAGCACTTTGATATCCCCAAAGTGTCATGGACCAAATAAGGCAGCTATGCGCTTGGAAAGAGTTTTGTGTTTCATTTAGTAATAAAGAAAATTTTTTAAGTTTTAAATCACATTTAGTTATATTTATAATTGAGAATTAAAATAGCATACGGCCCGTTAAGCATTCGGAGTCATGAAAGTCAGAGCAGGATGATCGAACAATGATTTTCTGACATGGCTCGTGTTCGGTGTGAAAAATTTGATCCTCAACTATGTTGCTCATATAATTCTGAGCTCATATCGCACAAATGCTGGCAGGGGCTTATACATTTACATTACTACTTAAAACATCTTAAATTTGCTATGTAATTACAACTACTTACAAGTCATTGAATTCTTATCTGATAATACTTATAAACAAATAGGCGTGTTAGATTACAACAAACCAGCGCCGCAAGCGTACATGTCTTTATGTGTGTGCTCTTTGGAATTCCATATCACGTTGCATATAACAAAGAATCTGCTTAAACTACTAATAGACCACCCCATAAATCACATTCAAATGCCAACGCTTCAGCTTTTGCTAAATAAAATTGATTTGACTGTCTCGACTAGCGGAAATTTTGCTTTGTAGGCGCGTGGACAATAACCTTTGGTATCATCTGTATTCAATGAGAATATCATAGCGCCTCCCAGTTGGTGTGCCTTCACATAGAGCGCTTTACAAGCAATGCTAGTTTCATTTTCATAAGAAATCCATTCATTGCCGCTGCTTAGATAAGGTGAACAAGTAGACTGATCATAGGCTTGATGTACTAAAATATTGTGCGTGTTGAACCAACAAAGTTCGGAGTACGAAGTAAAGCCCAAATTGCCGCAGCGCCCAACACCTTCAGCGGGCGCATTTATGCCATTATTCAAAGCGCTTACTAAGCTGTAAGGGGAAAGAAACGGGTTTATTTAATGACTGATTTGAGGTTTGTGGTACTTACGTAAATGAATGCCCATAAGTTGGTAGACCGACAACTAATTTCTTACGATCCAGACCATTAGCCAACCACCAATTGACGGAGTAGTTAATATTTAAAGTACCAAGTATGGAGCGCTCATTTGGACGTGCGTATAGCGGCGCATTGAGACCTGTAAGAGGGAAGCTTGTTAATAGAAAAGGTAATTTGTCAGAGAGAGGAGGATCTCGATATTTCAAACATTGACGGGTGCTATTCGTTTTGATGATGAGGAGCCTTCTACATAGGTCTTCTCACACCTTCTTCTGTTAGAAAGGAAACGTTTACTAATGTGAGGTAAAGGTAGATCAACCATCAAGTTGCACGTCATCACCCTTTGTGGATTTAAGTCGCCTGTTATGACAGACATGCCTTGCCGTTGGTATGCTCTAAGCCCCTGACCGGCTGGGAATCTTTACGGCGCCCACCGCGCAATGTTGGAAACTCGATGAAAAAATCGAAAATTACCTAATTCAATACACTCACCTGTAAATGGCGTGCCATGCGAGTAGAAATGATAATCATATGTCATCAAACTCACATAATCCACATACTCATTCAACATCTGCACATCATAAGCGAATAGCGCAATACCTTCAGGCGCTGCGGCCGCTACTGTTAGCATATAATCTCGTCGCTCACGCCTATACTCCTGCCTTATTTCATAAATTAGCTGTGAAAAATGCTGACGCTCTTTATTGTAGGCGCTGGGAAATTCCCAATCCAAATCCAAACCATCCAGCTTATACATAGCCAACGTTTGCTTCAACGAATGCACGAAGATCTTGCGCGTCGTATGATTTTTCACCATTGCTGGAAAGCCATCACTATTAGCGCCACCACCCACCCACAGCAGCAATTTCAAAGCTGGATTGATTGTACGCAACACTGTAACATCTTGCGTTAAAATACGACGCATTTTATCGGTAATAATCAATAGGCCATTGTTCACACTAACCATGCCTATATTAATGTGCGTACAAAGTTCAGCATTTACATTGGCCAAACGCAAGTCATCGAATTCATTATTTGCCTCGGGTACTGTGTAGTAGCAAACCAGGCGCATTTCTGGCGCTGTACTCATTGTGGGTGGTGCATTCTTCACCAATTGTGGTGCACTGGGTTTCATTTTTTGTTGTGTCTGCTGCTGCTGCTGGCCATAACCATTTGGAAGGCCATCTTGCGCATAGCCGTTTTGCTGCAGTTTTACACGCGCTGTCTGATTCTTGGTCAATCGAAAATCATGTGAAAGTGTGCTCTCATGCACGCTATTGGCGTAGAGATTGGCACGGCGATACCAAAATTGGGGCACGTCTGCAATTTCATAAAATATTTGTAATTTTCATCAAAATAATAATAATGCTCTCTACTTACTCTGCACGTCGGGTGGGTAATAAATGGTGTCATATGCTGAATTCCACAAAAGGAATACAAAAATTGTGGTTAGCATGTAGAGTGCCATAAGTGCTGCGATGCGCCACCAGGATTGTGACTGCGAGGGCTCGTTCATCAATTCGTAGTCAGCCATTTTTTGCGCTGTTGTTTGTGCGCTTGTCTTTTTTGTTCTAATTTACTATCAAATTTTAAAATGCACTATCGCTTGTAAATTTTCCAATAATTCCTCATTATCAGCTGCAATGAAAAAGCGACCGATCAAATTACGAAGTAAACAAAAAGAATATGGCAATAAAATAGTACACCAAATTGTACACTGTGAGAAATTTTCATATCGATGAACTACACGAGTCCGAGCAAAGTTATCGATGACTAATTTGATTTCGAATGCGCTTTGACAATTAAAAACTTTAAAAACACGGTTGCCACAGTTGGAAGTTTTTTATTACTTTTTCGAACCTGGTATTTTTTTTCTGATTTGGAATTTTTTTTTACTTAAGTCCCGTTTACATTGCTTGATTTTTCAATCAAATTCATGTTGATTCTTGAAATTGACTCGTGCATCCAACAAAGTTTCATTCAACTTCTGTACAACCCTGGGTTTGTTTACGAATAGAGGGATATAAATATTTGTCAGATTTTTATAAAAAAAAAAATGTTAATAAAAAAAATTTTAAAAAATGGTTTTTTTTTTAATTGGCGTTTCATTTTCGTTTTCAACAAAACTTGTGCATTCCGTCCTATCTAACCAAACGAGTCCGTATGGTGCTCCATTAGGACTCCCGGCGTAGCGTATCCGACGGGGAAGTGCCTTTTAAAAATGTATGCAGAAAAGTTGCTTATGGCACTCCTTGAGGATGCGTTCTGGCGTTCCAAAACACTCCCGCAGATACCCAGATAATGGAAAAAAGTGTTTCCTTGTAGTGCGGAAGGACTTTACAATTAAATCCGTAGACGCTCCCATTATCATTCCTTTTCGTTCCTTTTGGAAACGCTTCGTATTTTGTTGGCTTGGAGTTGTAAAGCATTGCCTAGCCAGGATCACCGATAATTTTTTATCCGCTTCCGTCTCTACTTCCGTTGTTCTTGTTGTAACGAAACATATCCCTGCCCAGACGTAGAGCCTATTGGTCTAAATTATCATCAATCTCTTCTAACGGGATTGGAAGGAAATCATAAGCTTCATTGTGGTTTGACCAAGGTAAGATTGGTGTTAGATGAGTATGTTCAGAGGAGCAGGTGAAACAATGGTTAGTGTCGTGAGAAAAGCCACATGCCAGGCAAACACTTTGCACTTCGGGGTTCGTTCTGTATAAGTGAGGGCTTCACTTGTTACCTTACGCAAATCAGAGTTAAACGAGCGTGTGTCTGGACACTCTCGGGTGATGGTGTTCCTACGCAGCAACCGATGGGCTTGCTGTTGCAGGACGGCATTCGTTGGGCGGGAGCTAGTAAAGGTGATCACCATTTGGGGTGTAAAAGTAGGTCGCCTCCCAGTTGGTGCACCCTGGGTAACGCTAAATGACCTACATAGCCTACACGGCTAGTTTCTTGTATTGCCGGTTCTACGAGAACGGTACCAGTACTTGTGCTGTACCCATCGTGCCGAAACGACCCGGGCCGTTTTCTTATATCGACCCGGCCAAGAGCAATACACTCGGGGTGACCCTGTCTGACATTTAGGCAGGGCTACACCTCGCTACAACAACAATAACAACATCACCATCTCTATGTGGATGTTGTTAAGTGCCTGCCTGGATTTCAATATCTTTTGACAGAAGAGGTATCAACCCGACCTTTCTGGACGGTATCTGAGATAATAACGAAAAATCCCGGAGCCCCGGCATTGTTATTTTAAATCCCATAATCCCAGGATTATCAAAACCCTCCGGGACTCAATGCTGTATCAATTACACATAATATTGCGATAGGATTGTCAATTTGCCTTGCAAAGACACATAGAATTTTTCTAGGCTATGCTAGGCCTAACAGCTGTATACCTGGACTAGAGATTGATGTGATCCATAAATCGCGATCCATACTGAAAGTGTAGCGTAATTTGTAATCCATGTTGTCGTTGTAGCGAGGCGTGTTACTCTTGGCCGGGTCGATATAAGAAAACGGCCGGGTCGTTTCGGCACGATGGGTACAGCACAAGTACTGGTACCGTTCTCGTAGAACCGGCAATACAATAAACTAGCCGTGTAGGTCATGTACGTCATTTAGCGTTACCCAGGGTGCACCTACGGGGCGGCGACCTACTCTTACACCCTTCGACCTACTCTTACACCCTTACAACTACTCTTGTAATCTATCAATCCATACAGTTTACCATGGACCGCGGTGACCTCTACCTTTGCCCCTCATGGTACCTTATCGCCTCGTCGTAGTAATCTTAATATTACATTTACACTGCACCAAATTTGACGCAATCGACTACAAGTCAAAAGCAACAAATAGTTTAAATGTTATAAATGGCAAAATATTCGTGCTTAATTAAGCACAGAAAAATTCTTTCATAGGTTTCACACCAAGTCCTAAAATTCGCAAATCTTTCATATAAGTCAGCATGGAAATTAAAGAAATGTTCTATATGGAAGTATAAATATATGCATAAATGGACACTGAGAAGGGTTTACCTTCAAGCTGGGTAGTGGCCTAAGGTGCTAGACCTTCTAGCATACAAGTCACTACAGTGTTGTGAGTTCGACTCTCATAATGCCGGGAAGAAAAGTCCTTGAAGAGATGTAACTCCAGTATCATCGAAACATATGTCGGCTTGTCTGGTTCCTGCAGCGCGTAGGTAAAAATTTTTCTCAAAAAACACATTTTCATACAATCCCGAAAATTGCTTGTAAATACCGTCGTTACCCATTCTTGTGCTGTACCCATCGTGCCGAAACGAGCCGGGCCGTTTTCTTATATCGACCCAGCCAAGAGCAATTCCCCCGGGGTGACCCTGTCTCACATTTAGGCAGGACTACACCTCGTTACAACAACAACAAGAATTTGTACTAGTTTTTTTTAAGAAGACGGGCCAATACTAGAAAAAGACAGAAGCCTTCTTTAGTATTCTTTTATTATTACGCTACAGGTGTTTAAAACATCATGGTAGTGCATTTTCTTTCGGTGGCTTTTTGTCCTTGTAGAAGATTGTTGCAGGGAAGATGAAGCCAAATGCAAATTCGCCAGTGTAACCGATGTTGAACTGAGTCATATGAATTCGCCAAATTTGCGGCGGTGTAAATGTACTATTACATTTTAAAGTTTTGAGTCTAAATTTGCACATTTTGTATGGAATAACCCTGCTTAAGAAAAAAATCTATTTCTCACATGCAACCCTGTCGACTCGCTATTTTTCAACGAGTATTCGGTCGAGTAAACAAAAAAAATTAGAGTTGCCGGCGTTACACGACGAAAATGTAAACAAAAATTAAGCTGACCTTTTAAAGAACCTTTGAGTGTATTTGGAGTTCATTTCGTAATTAAAATAATATTTTCAATAAACCTATATTCAGAAACAACCATTTTCAAAAATTTAAACTGTTTTAGTAAAAATTACCATATCGGTATGTAATGAAGGGATCAGCGATTGTGAGCTGGCAACTCTGCTTGAAAATATATCCAACTCGCTAAATATCCATTGCATCTTTTTTCTTTGAATTTCCCTGCATTCGCGTTCGTTGGTTATTTGTGAAAGGTTTGTTTTGTATTGGCGCAGCGTTTTGTCGGTTGTTTTAATTGGAATTGTGAATTATTAATGAATTAAAGCAGCAAAAGGGAGAAGCTATTGGTCAATGGAATTAATTGATGATGTATGAAGTGTAATGTGAGCAAAAGACTTAGTTTAAAGTGTTGCACCAAAACAACAACTGCAATTGCATTGAACAGACATGTTTGTGCGTGTGTAATTGCAAGCTAACTTCACACTTCAAATTGGAAAAAAAAATCGGTAGACATGTCTGGCCCCCGCCTACAC
Organism: Campiglossa producta; assembly: GCA_964058755.1. Taxonomy (NCBI): domain Eukaryota; kingdom Metazoa; phylum Arthropoda; class Insecta; order Diptera; family Tephritidae; genus Campiglossa; species Campiglossa producta. The sequence goes on from CAXKVI010000005.1 coordinate 7,236,913, forward strand.
AATTTAGCAAGCGTATAACTGAGCTACAACAAAAAAAAAACGGATTCTAATGCACAATGCAGTTGCACAATTTTAGTGGAAAACGAAAAATAGTACACAACTCCTCTAAAAGTACCTACTCGGCAACAACAAGAATGCCTCAAGTGTCGTTACGGCGCCACCCAACCACTTTGTATATTTCTAGCCAACTCCATTTCGATATACAGCACAAGCAGTGGCGCCCAAACCTACTCAAAATCGCGCCTCACCACCCACTTCATGTATGTGTGTATGAATGTGTTTTTGTGAAGGTAACACAGCTGCCCCGCCCAGCTTTGTTTTACCCTAATCCTTTTTAAAATATATGTATGTATGTACTATCATTTTCTAGTTGCTGGTTCCTTCCTTCGCAAACCCCTCAACACAAACTCTGGTTTCCATTGAGTTATCGCATCAGTGGTTGTTGTTACCTTTTGTTGTGTCATTTCACCGCTGTGTATACATTTCTTATCACTCTTCCAATTTGCATTTGCATACCTACATAGAGGCATACATACATCCATGCATAAGAATAAATAAACGCAGCCTTGTAGAAAATCCAATTTCCATAGCTGTTTTCGTTTGCTTCCTGTTTATGTACATTTCATCCTTTACATCTATTACAGCTCCATAACAACAACAAATGAAACAGCGTACCGGCCATCATCAAGCAGTCAGGAAAAAATCGATAACTCCACTTTTATGTCTGCTTTTTGTGTTTTGCTGGGCTTGTTTGTCATTTGTCGGAGTACTCGTTAGCCAAGCCAGCCAGCAAGGCAGGCAGCTCTTAGCTCTGTTAGCGCCTCGGTTGTTGTTGTTCCGTCAGCATATGTTTGTTTGTATTTTGACGCTGTATTTCCTTGCTTGTGTCTGACGGTGGTTGTTTGTTTGGTGAGTCGGTCTTTAAATAAGTTGATGGTTTGGCGCGCTTGCACAGTAGCGCAGTCGTCGTTACTAGTTAAGGGTGACTCTAAATTGGAACTTCGACATTTAAGCCCGGGTTTTCAGAGCAATTGGAATCACCGTGGAGGGTCAGGACTTAGAACATGCCCCAGTAGGTATGCATTTCGTAAGAGACTACGAAAATCCACTTCCTCCACGGTTAAGGCAACAAAATCGTTCCCAAGACAGTCAGGCTAGTAGGTGCTATTCACCGGGACGTACCGGATTTGAATCCAGCAAAGAACAGTCAACATCAGTAAAGCCCTACTTGGTCCGTCAAGTAACTTTTTATAAGTGGATCTTTCTACTAGGCAGGGCGAAGTACTGCTGCAACAGTTAGAAGAGCTTGATGAAGTTCTTCGGAATGATCATACAGTCTAGGCAGGGCAATGCATTGTTAACCACAACAACAACAACTGCTGCAACAACAAAAACCACTTAACATACTCAGCAATTTTGTGGGGGTTTGATTAGCTGCGCTGTGATCGTTTCCGCAAAAAGCTTTACTACCATCTTTTCAAACCCCGGCTGTTTCGATTCATTTTTAGATGACTAAATATTTCCTCTTCAACCGAAAGATCAAGGGGTTAAACCACCGCGTGGCAATGCTTTAGAATATACCCGCGGTAAGGCATGCCAGTCTAAAATTTCCAAAGGGTAATGAGGTACAACATGATGGTTGCTTCTACTGGTATGATCCCCTGATTGGTAATGACAAATCTTCCTTATGAAAGAAGGGTGTCCGATAACGCAGAAGGTTACAGTGGTCATATCAAATCGCTCACGCGATAATCGGGGTAGTACAGCAAGGTGTGGGTACCAGACCGCCCGGGTCCATATCCGTCGAAGGATTGCCAACATCGGCACAACGCCGAAAAACCTTCGGGAGTATTTCTGTAGCTACAAACAGCAACAGCAAAAAGCTATTTAAAACACCAGAAAAAAATCCAGACTTAAACTCCGTTGAGCAGTATCAGTAGTTCTTCCATAAATGTTATCGGAATTAAATAGGGGGGTTTCCTAATAACAGTCTTTGTTCCGGTACAGCCGAAATCATTTGGGTAAGTAGCGGCTATCGTAGAAAGGCATAATTGCTAATCTATTAACTTATTCCCAAGTCGTCGTAAATTGGACGTATAACAATCTCAAGACGACCTATAACACCCTCTCCCGCTTTTAGAAAATCCCTCAGGCTACTAACCTGTCATATGATCAATATATTGAAAGCAACAGCAGACACGAAGTAGCCGACCTTGTAATTTACTCAATTTACAAAATGGAAAGTTGCGCTTGATTGCTTTTCATCCGGAAGAAAAACCACTTTTCGCATCATTTTCCTATACAATCCATTCAAATAACTGTCAAAAATGCA
>CAXKVI010000005.1:7239444-7389444 GCA_964058755.1 Campiglossa producta
GAAGCCATTACAAGCCAGCCAAGCACGCCCCAATCGCCATGCGAAACAACAACAATACTACTAATGCAAATAAGAACAAATCCAATTAGAAAAATATTTGTGCAAAAAAAAAAAAAAAAAACAAAAGCAAGCGCGAGCCACTTTGCTTCGTCACCCACCCATTGGGAGCCTATTTGAATACAACGCGCGGGTCAACACCGTTACAAGCACGCGCGACATTTGTGACCCAAACAGAGCCGCGCAAAAGATTAAAAAAAAAAAATTAAATAAAATAAACAGCGCGTCACGAGCAACATTCGCGCAAATACGACAACGACGACGAGGCCAGTTGAAACTCACCTACGTTGTTGGTTTTCGCGTCAATTAACAAACGTTCAGTGCGCGTTTGAGCCAAGTATGCAACGCATCGTGCAGTCATTTTGGGTGTTTGTTTTTTAATGAATTAGTGAGTGCGCATATTTTAAAAAATAAATAAAAATTGTAATTTGCATAAAAAATTGCAAAGCAATATTAAAAATTGTGAGAAATTGCAAAAGAATTCAATCTGCACAAAAAATAACTGGCGGAAACCGCAAATTGTGAAAATTCTACGTGCCAAAAACATCAGCGCGACCTCTTTTTCCGCGATTCATACATAAAATATAGCTTCTCACATCGTGCTCGCTACGTAATTATGGCAGCCACACCGTTGACCCTGATGGATGGTGGCAACGCATCATCTGCGGTTCTGGCAGATGTCACCACAGCAGCAGTGACGGGCTTAGAGGATGACAGCATACGCAGCGGCGCAACTCAAATAACACCAACATCAACCGACATCAAAACCATACGCCCAACAATGCTATTTGGCTCTAGCGAACTTTTAGACACAACCTCAAACATATTAGTTTCACCAAATGGTAGTGGTGGCAGCGGCAGCGGCAATTCCGCAGCCACATCACCCTCATTTCTGCCGGATATGCCGCAATGGAAAAAAGATTTGATACAGCGTCGCAAAACGAATGTTGCACGTACGATTGGCGCAGTAGCAGCTGGTGCAGTGCTATCGCCGACATCGGCTGCAGCTACACAACAACAACAGCAACGTGCTGGTCAAACGTCAGTCGCAAATACTGCTTCAGGTGAGTACACAACGTATATTATTTGACTATTTTGGTATTAAAAATGAATGAAAATAGCATGAAAGAACAATGAAATCCAAATTGCAGCTTGGCCAACTTGGCTGATGTTGCAAATTCAATTAGCGCATTATTGTTGCTCAGTTAAACGTGTCCAGTACGCTGGCGTCTTCAATAATTTACATATCGCTGTGCTATAACTTTTGGGGTTTTTCTTTTCTAGTTATTTGTGTTTCGCTGTCAAGCCACATACAATATTGATGCCGTGATGATTGACTTTGTACTTAGTATGTTTGGAATGGTAAGGTGCTAAAGTGCTGTATGATAGTTAGTCTTTTTTAACCACATTCCCTTTGAATGCCGGAACGTTAAAAAATCCATAGTTTCGGGGGGTTTAATGTAAATCAGTGACTTTTACAGAGCCGTTTCTTCAGAGATTTTCTAAGATCTGCGTGCACTTGAGTGACAGTTTTCCAGTCTAAAACTTTGCTTTTTAGATTATTTCAAGCGCTTACTTCTGAAGCCTCTCGAGAGGCTTCTGGTATTAGCCCAACCTGGAGCAATTTTAGTCGTCTTATATTTCAGGCATACCTTGCCACTTGTATATCTTAGGCCTTCTAACCCGCCGAAGAAGACAATGTTGACTCAAATGTTACTCAGAAATGGAATATTTCGAATAAACACTCTTACAAAGAAAGAGTCTTGAATGATTTCAAAAAGACTCTCGTGGAACATTGCATCTGCCTCTAGGAACGCATCAGAATTGTATTTACTTCGAGACAACAATGCCTCTAGTCTGAAGCTAATAATTTAATGTGCCTACCTTAGAAGTCAATTCTGAAAAGCTTAAAGTATATTTCTTTAAAATATCCCACTTCTAAATTTCTTTTGTAAAAAAATTTTTAGTAAGAGTTTTCATTATGGGTGTAAAAGCAGGTCGCCTCCCAGTTGGTGCACCCTGGGTAACGCTAAATGACCTACATAGCCTGCACGGCTAGTTTAGTTTCTTGTATTGCCGGATCTACGAGAACGGTACCAGTACTTGTGCTGTACCCATCGTGCCGAAACGACCCGGGCCGTTTTCTTATATCGACCCGGCCAAGAGCAATACACTCGAGGTGACCCTGTCTGACATTTAGGCAGGGCTACACCTCGTTACAACAACAACAACATTATACTCCATACAAAAAATTGTTCCAAGGAGTGTTTCAGTTCTACACTTCAGCCAATTGACTTTTCTTTTCTTGAAAACGATTTTAAGTTTACCGTGATAATGCATTGAAGATGAAGCTTTAATTTGTATAAGCCAAAAAATTTATTGATTTTTCAGTATTAAATTTCAAGATTTGATCCTCAGTTTACACTTCTCATGCGACCTTTCACTATCGTCACATTTTTATGGTTACTTGCTGGCGTAAAGCATAATAACTTCGTTGCCTTAATTGATTCGCAACCGACATGAGTAAACACGTTGTGACATTGCTTTCAAAAATGAAAAATTGTTGATGCAGCTTTAGTAGAGACTTATTAAAGAATTCTTTCACTGATCATATGGACGGCATAATTAAACAAGGTGAAGGAAAAGGTTATACACATTAAAGATGCTGCAAATTTATTTGATTGTAAGCATTATTAATTAATTTTCTTTTTTTTTTTATATAACAGATGGCAGTTGCGAAGTTTATTGTGTTTCAAAATGGTCTGCGAAAAACAACATATCTAAGAAGCAGAGTCAAACAAATATGGAAAGGATTGCCAAAGAGTCTCCTTAATAGCTGCAACAGTTTGACGTTGGAAAGTTTATTGTGTTTCAATATTTTACATTATTATACCTACAAAACCAGAATGCGGATCTGAGTTGCGAAAGGACAGTTGGTATATAGTAGGATTACATCTAAGCATTAACTTAGAAAGCAAATAAGCAAGGTAAGATAAATTGAATGAGGTAAACAAAAAGGTCCCGCGAAGGGAGGGCTGGTATCAGAACGTGTTGGTACAGGAACGAACGAACCGGATTCATTATTCGCAACGAACTCCTCCTTGATAACACAGCTCTAAGCCTTCGGGAGTAGTTTTAACGTTGCACTTTTCGGACGTTTCTACAAATGAAGGACATTGCCAAACTTGAAACCCCTATGACATAATCCTTATCCAGACTTATGTATAAATATCAACTTTCTTGGCTCTTAGCCATCAAGCCTCATATATCAACCATGTAGTGATACTTTCTGCGTCACCTAGTAGCTTCGCATGACCTAAATTATTCTATATACTTTTGCAAAGTTTTTTTTTGCTATTCATAATTTCTTCTATTTGCTCTAACTACAATCTTTATTCATTCACTCTTAATCAGTCGCCCGTTCAATTGCATGCTCTTAACTAAGCAAACACTTTTATCTCTAATGCCTAGTTTCGTAGCTACTTTTAGATATCAGCTCTGTTTATACGCTTTTACCTCCGCATCTTGAATGATAACCATGCCAATTCTTTACTGGTTTTATTGTTTTTTCTCGCTACTTTTTAATTTCCTATAAAATCATGTTTTGCGCTGTGTTGTCTGTCCATCAAGCCGACAACTTCGCACTTTTACAACATTTGGTTTTTTTATTGTTTATTGACTGCTGTTTTGTTGCTATTTCTCATCCACACTTTGCGTAATCGCACGAAGACACCTGTTAATCGTATTTGTATAGATACATAATTAGATGTATTTGGCCTCTGATTACTTGAATTTTGCCGGTTTGTACTGCTTTTCCAGTTTATCTATTTATAATTTTTTTTTTTAATTTCTTTTCAATTTTTAATGCGTTTCATCTGCTATCCGCATCGTCGGCTTTTCTTTTGTTTCCACTTTTTTTGATGCGTTAAGTTTGTTTGTGCCGTGTTTTATTACTCGCTATTGTAAATCCAAGCTCTGTGCGTGCAATTCGCGTTAAAGCTTGTGTGTTGCCCTACTTATCTCAACGAGCGTGAAATTGAAAATCCAATTCCATAGCGTTATTTTTCCGGCTTCCAAGCCATACTAAACTATATACACTACACAGCATTCCCTACTTGGCTTTGCTATTATACTACTTAATTCTTATGCTTTTCAGGCGCTTTGTATTGCCCTTATTTATTTATGTCTGTTTTCCTGTTTTGTGAAGCGCATTTGCATTTGAATGAAAAATTTTACAATCGAAATTGCGTGTGCTAGCCCTATAAGCTTGCATGTACATCGTCTTTCATTTCATAAGCGTAAATATGGGTTAAACTATAAATATGGATATAAACATATCTTCTGTATAAGTTTAGATCTTAGAAGCAACTTCCCATTTTTCTTTGTGTGCTAATTTCCAAAGTAATTGCAGTTATCTATTCCATCTGATGTGTAACTTTGTTTCAATCTAACTTCCTCTCGGCTGATGTTTTTTTTACCACGATAGACTTTTTCGCAGTATGATTTACTTTTCTCGAAGACTAGAGGTTGGGTCACTCAATTTTCATAGCTGCATCAGCCTGGATCAGGTTATCCCTTATAAGCATTCGAACTTGGCATAAAGGTGTTTCCCTTAATAATAGCGCAGACATTTCTCCCTTAACACAATATAATATTAAAAACGGAACCGAATCTCGAAGTATTTTCGGAGCTTCATAGACTTTTCCGTTGCGATTTTTCGTCAGTGTGGCGTATTTAAATGCCATTGATTGTTGACTGTTATTCAGGTCGGGTATAGTTGTTGATTATCTGCTGTAGTTTAATAGGACATTTCAAATTTACATAGCTAAGATAGCCGGGAACAGGTAATCTTGTAGAAAAAATCAGAAATGATTAGTCTACAAGTGGATCCCCGAAGATAAAACGGTAGTTTATAATTATTCTCACCCGGATCGAATATATTTGGGGTTGTTATCAAATATTTCGATGCAATTTTCCATCAATCTATGTTATCATAAGCTGACGAAAGCCTTCCTTATCTGGTTCTAAGCTTTTCTTAATTCTCCGTTTTACGTAATGCACAGATAACCACGTATTAACTCAGCGTTTGCATTGAGCTTATCATCACGTCGCGTTTTAATACATATGTACATATTTGCGCATGCTAAAAGAGCGATCTTAAGACCTTGTCAGTCTTAATTTTGGTTGAATAAAAAAAAAAGCGAAATGATAACAGAAAAACTGCATCACAAGTAACAACAAAAACAATAATAATAAACAAAAAAAATTTCTGATTTCATACAAAAGTAAATAATTAGCTTGAGATTGCTGCGAACATCTTGAAAGAAGAAGAAGACATGCGCTCATGCCGAGTTAATTGCTTGAATAGACAATCTAGCTTGTTGATAAATTGCAAAATTTGTATTTTAGTAGCTTGAGTATGAATTAGTTTTTCCCGGAAGTAATCTAAAACCGCACAGCTGCTGCATTACTCGCATCACCGCCTACTTCTTCATCAAAGTATTGACGGCGGCAGTTCTTGGCTGTGCCTTTTTTACTTCACTTTGTGCCGCAACCGCAAAACTCTTATCAAGCTGTCCACCGTGCCCCGTTTTCCATTTGCACTCCTCACATGGAATTAAAATTATTTTTAGCTGAAGCTGTATTATGCGAAGTGAAAGATTTAAAGATAGATTGATCTGGGGGCGGTCGAGCTTGAGAAGTATGGAGTTATGTGCTGCTAACCAGTTATTAATGTTTCGATTTATTTCGTTTTTACATTTTTCTACTGCAGTAATTTTCCACCTCACTTAAGCTGTTATTTTCGGCTTGTTTTTTTTGCAATATTTTACTGCTCGTCCGAATGTTTGGTTTTTGTTTTGTTTTTTTTTTACCTTAACTGTTTTTTTTGCTTTCTTTTTATCTTTTGTTCATTGTTTATTTGGTGTTGCTTCAGTTCTTTTTTCATTTTATCTTATCGTCTTCCTGTTTTTGTATCGTATCCAATTGCCTTGCGCTCACTTCACTATCAGTTCAGTCGGCCTCTTATGGTAATTACACTTGTCGATATATATATTGGGAGTCTCTTCATGCCTTTTTACGTTTTTTTTTTCAATTTCTCTATTTTTCCTTATCGCACATTTTGTTGGCATGCAATTAAAAACTTAAACACAAATAAGTTATCTCAAGTTGTCTAGCAAAAAATAACAACAAATTGATTTTTTAGTTAGAAGAAACCATTAGCTATAGGAATATTCTTTTTGCGGCACACATTTTGTTGTTCGTCGCAGGGAACGAGTGACGAATATTCATTCAATTACATGTCAGAATTTTTTTCAGTTACATTTCCAATTACTATCTCAGCCTAGTCTTAACCACACCCCCTACAGCTAGCCTTCGAATGATTGTTTAAAGGAAGAAGAATCAATCACCATTGCCTTCAGAATATATAGGGTTTCCTTTGACCAATATTGAATATTCACCGTTTTACAAAATTATCCGTGTTTCATTTCGGTCTCATATGGGGTTTTTGTCGGAGTGGTTTTAAGAAGTTATGGGTTTTTAAGCAAGTCTCTTAGATTATGCGAGTCTGTCAGAACTTCACGCTAGTTAGTTACGCGTCTACTTATAACTAAGGAGCTTGTAAAAATTTACTAACAGAACCTGCTTTCTACAAAAAAAATGTAAAAACACACCTAACGAACTAACCTTAAGACATTGTCACATGGACTATAACAACAACCGTCCAATATCAACCAGGAAGACACACAAAAATATTAATTAAATGTTGAAAATATTCAAATACATGAATAAATTCAAGGTGTGCCCTCCCCACCCTTATCACAGCTCAGTTAATCCTTGTGACTCGTCATTAAGAATATGTATTTGGGCTATGACCTAAATACTCGCAAAAACAGCGTTCCTTCTTAATGTATGCATGTTAAATTTGCTACAATATCTATGTATATATATTGAGGACAAACATGAATTCAGTCGAAAGCGAAAATAAAGCAAAATTTCAAATCAGAAACATTCCATTCGTAAGGCTCACCATTATTAACCCAGTAACATTAGAAGGAAACGTAAATTGCCAAAGTGGGCCAATAATAGTAGACTTGAAGTTATTCTGAGCTCAAATGATTCTAAAGGTTGCTGTTATGATCATGTCGAATATTCCAGGTCAGCGTTTTGATAATTCTTGCACAGAAGTTCACCTTGGATCTAGGCAAATTTCGGAGGTAGGTGCAATAAGTAGGCCAACTCTCAATTTATGCCTACGTGCGATTTTAGTTAGCCCTAATGAAAGTGTTCTATGGGACGCAACTTTTTTCACTTTATAGGAAATTTGTATTTCAAATACACTATGTTCCCCTGATCTTTTTTGCGAGTATTTCGTGCCTTGGTATGCTGTGCTGAACAGCTTCTCGATAAAAGGGGGTTTCCTAGGAGATGTATAAAGGCTGTAAATTTCCTCAAAAATCTTAAATAAATTTGTTGTTGTTGTAGCAGCAAAAACACTCCCCGAAGGTTTTGAGGAATGATGCCGAAATTGACTGTCCTTGGCCGGACACGAAACCGGTACTCCCTTGCGGTACTGCTCGACCGTCGTGGTAACGATTTGGTATGACCGGTGGAACCTTCTAGGTCATGTCATCCCTCCATCCGTAAGGAAGGATTGGATGGGTAATGAAAATATTTAGTGTAATTTAAGAATTGTTCCCACTTTGTAGGTCATCATTATTCACCACTTAACTACCTACGACTTTGCCCTTGTCAATGACTGGGTCATACCCTTCCCACTTCCTTTGATATCGATTAGTAGACAAAGTTCCATAGCTCAGGGCGGAGAATTTCTACCCTTTGTGACTTTGCTCTGGGGGTGCTCTGCGATTTGTGAATTGAATGTTTTGGGCTTAAAGGAATTTAAAAAAAATTTCCCCGCTAGGTGTCGCTACATAAAATAACAAACTTTGCATCTAACTATGACTCACTCACGGAATTGTTCTACTTAAAGATGCATAAATATGAAAAAAATTATGACTAAATAAAAAATATAAAAAAAAACAACAAAAAACATAAAAATAAAGCAAAATATTAAAATGAGAAAATATAGAATAAAACCCATAAAAATACAAAAATATTTACATTAAAAATATATTGTTAAAAAATTGTCCGCTTTTGCAATTTCTGGACATGCAAATATTTCTGCTGGTTTCAATATATTTATATAAATATAATTTTTGCTGAGTTCAATAAATTTTTCTAGTTTTACTTTTTAGTTTTTGTTATAATTATTTTTGTTTATTTTTTACATTTCTTGCCAGTGTCAATAACACTCGATGGCCCGAAAAAACCACACGAACCAGTCACAGTAAAAACATAAATATTGTATAATCATGTGTGTGTGTGTAGGTATTTGCATATCATGTTTAGCAAGTGCAATAAGCTGCATCATATTTTTCGTTTTGCTAAAAAAAAAATTATAATGATAATGCGCTTGAGCTGTTTGTAATTTGTAGTTTTCACTTTCATTACGCGCCTCGTATACGCCTCAATATGTCTGAGCTTTTACTTTCGCGATTGTATTATTTTGTACAGAGATTTGTGAATTTTTTCTTGGATTTTTTGACTGAATTTTTACTTTATAAAATGTTTTTTTTTTTTTTGGATTTTTTAGAAAATTTGTTTAAAATTACTGTTTAAGTTTTTTTTGGTACAGTTTTGTATTTCGTTGGTAGGTAATTTTAAACTTTTTTGTTTTCATATTAGGGGTCTTCTTTCTTAATTGTTTTTCAATGGAAAACATTTTGAAAATTTTCCATTTGCAATTTTGAAAAAATTTATTTGCAATTTCAAAAAAAAAAAATTTGCAATTTTGAAAAAAAAAATTTCGCAATTTCGACAATAGTGTGTTAATTTCTTGTCTTTTATGAAAAAATTTAGAGGAAATACCTCCCCTATTTTTTCCTCAAACAATCACCAATCAATCAAATATTTTTTTAATTTTCATTTTCTTGCTCTTCTACCAGCTCAGCTGCATAACATATTATTAAATTGGCTTAATTGCTTTTTTCATTATCAGACTTGCAAAATTATTTTGGTTTTCGCATTTTTCATTACTTTCTTCTCGTTTTCGCGCTTAGTTCATTAACTTGCCTAATTTATTAGTTAACCGTCAACATAATTACACTAATTATATTTATCATAGTTTGTTTGCCTTCGTTGGCGTTGTTGCTACAAATTTGCCTCTTTTGATTCTCTCTTTTATTGCTCATTCGCACGCGCGCTATAAAACTGGTATGCTGCTGGTGTAACAATATAGTTGGCTTCCACTGTATGTGTTAAAAGCTTTGCATAGTTTTAGGCGCATAATGAAAATTTTAATTTAAATGAGTTAGCCATTAGTGCGTGTACTGTACTTTTGGAATGACATTTCATACCATACCGCAAATTTCTTATGCACACTAAGGCATAAACAATCTGTTTGGTCAGTGACAACTTATTGGGTAGTCAGGTCTGAGCTGCTCACTCACACATTGAAACGCAACCCTACACGCACACAAATGTTTGCATAAGTTTCTTCACTATCGCCTTCTAAATCTTAGCACAATTCTGATGCTTCATTTTGGCCGTACTACAAATATGACAATTTCAAGCATCGATCGTATTCCTATAAGGACAATTTCAAGCAGGGCTGCCACCTAGGGTTGCCACCTGACCGCATTTTATTTATTTTTCCTTATATCTCGGGAACCGCCTGACCGATTTAAATGAAATTTGGCTTTATACATAGTATGATTCATTCTAAGATTATATATGTACACGGGCGTTGCCACTTGAGGCGGGTTAGAGGGTTGCCACCTATCGTTTTTTTTTTTAATATTGAGCAAGATATGCCGCTATGGGTATCAAATGAAGATATTTTCGACCGTATTCCAATAATGACCATTTCAAGCAGGGCTGCCACCTAGGGTTGGCATTATAGATAGTATTTGTTCTAAGATTATAAATATGGGTGTTGCCACTTGGGGAGGTTTACAGGGTTGCCACCTATCTCGATTTTTTTTTTTAAATATTGAGCAAGATATGCCAATTTGGTATCAAATGAAAGGTGTTTTCGCCGTATTCCAACGATGACATACATATTTAAGCAGGGTTGAAATATAGGGTTGCCACCTAACCGCAATTTATTTATTCTTTCTTATCTCGACCACTATTTCGGTTTCCTATTGACCCATTTTGATGAAATTTTTTTACAGGGGGACTATGCTACATTATAATTTTTTCCACCTGGGTGTTGCCACTTGTGGTGTGTTACGGGGTTGCCACTTATTTGTTTTTTTTTTTAAATCTCTTGGTTGGTAGGTAATATTTGGTGACAAATTCGAGGAATATCGAGCAAGCTCGGTCACCCAGGTACTTTAAATAAAATCTGTAGGTGTTTGTAATCTAGATTAAAGCTTACCTACACAGTGTATTTCTGATCATTTAAATTACTTATTTTACTAATTCCACTTACGAATTTATTTACCTGATTATCACTTAAAAATAATTAATATTTTTTTCCACTAATATACAAACAGCCTTTTATAAACATCGGCTATAATAACTTATCATCTCTTAATTTTTTATTCTAATTGCATATTTTATTCATACACGAAATAACTAAGCTATTCAACGTAATTTTAGCTACGTTTCACGCTGTGTGAAATATTCTCCCAAGTCATACCCGCATTTGCCTTTAATCACCTTAGCATCTCCCACGAACAAGTGCCAGCAGTTGATTGCCCATTTTGCTGACAAATGAAATTCCATACTAAAATAGTTATAAATGTATACCCGTTAATTATGTAACTGCCCCAACTGTGCGTGTGTTGTTGCAATTCGTACTCAAACTTCTTTCTTTAATCTCACTTCTCACTCCAAACTCGTAACATAATAATTAACCACCATGCGTGACATGCCGCTATCACTTGGCATTAGTGTTGTTCGTTCAACTTTTTAATCCACCACCATCATCACTAATCAGCCGCCCAATACACCCACTCAACTTACTGACCTCAGCTGTGATAATGCTGCTTTTTGTTCGCCACCTTGGTTATCTGCCCAAGAAACCTATACTTATTTGTATTCGCGCTACTTTGCTAATTTAATTTGATGCATTTTGTATTTTGTCTTGCTTTTGTGGTGAACGATGACACCCTTGTTTGACACAACAATAACAATGAGAGGGGGTGGAATGGACTTAGCAAGCATATTGATGTCGTTCCACTTTTCAAACTATAACTGACATTTGCTCATTTGTTAGCGCTCGTCGTTTTTTTCTTTTGTTGCTGACCGCAAAAATAGCAATATTTTTCACGAGATTTCTTTCTATTGGGTTTATATTTCTTTTCTTAGGTTAGGAGTTCTATTTTAAATAAAAAATGAGAAAATAAAAGTACTTAGCAACCAGGGGAGAGATGAGTATGTAATGTATGTATTTTTGATTGCATTCTTGGAAATGTTGGTCGGAAAGAACAAAAAAATTGGTATTTTCTGGAACTACTTTAAAGCCCTACTCAAACTCAGAAGAGAGGAACTCTCATTACTTTGGGGACTTCTCACAGGGCATATGGCTTAGGAAGACATGCACAAAGTTTTGGGTATTCCCTTTAATGATTTCTGCAGAGACGAGAAGGAGCCTGAAACGGCGAGGCATTTTCTATGCGAATGTCCCGCGCTGTGGTGCAAAGGGTTGAAATATCTGGGATCTGGTCTATTTCTATCATTTTGTCGAATCATCTAAAAGTAAGCCTAGGTTAGGTTAGGTTCAAGGGGCTGCCGCAGAGGTACACTTAGGCCAGCTTTGAAAGGCCCGTTGTGATACCACCAATACTAGGAAAGTCAGTCCCGGGAATTGGCCATATGGAAAATTTCTGAGTTGTTGGAATTCTTCACATATCAGAATCTGGTCTAGGCTATCCAGGAAGTGCTATCCCAAAAAGCGCGTTCTCGCGCCGCTTAAAGCCGGGCATTTGCAGATGAGGTGCTACACAGTTTCCTCCTCCTCATCACCTTTGCAACTCCTACAGCATTGTTGGTAGGGTACACCTATCCTTTCTGCGTGCCGCCGATAAGGCAGTGCCCGTTTAAACCGACTATTAATATGAAGATTTCTCTCCTTATTAGGGCGTGAATGTATCTAGATCTTTTATGATCCCATTTGGCCAGGCGGCCACATGGAGATTGTTGGTAACTACTTTTCTTTGGCTTGACGGAGCGTGTACTCTTTCAGCATTAGCTTTCATGTGGCAAACGGCATACCTAAGCGCTCTTTATCCCGAAGACCTGTTTGGTCGCGCCCTGCCTGGCAAGTTCGTCTGCCCTACAGTTTCCCTTAATGTCCCTGTGTCACGAGACCCATGTGAGGTTCACGCGGTTCTGTTGGGCCATTTCTTGAAGAGATCGACTACAGCTGAGCGTTAGTTCAAAGTTTAACGAATAAGAGCCGTGGCGTCTCCCATTGGCCCAACGAAACAACGGCTGGCGAGCTTTGTTCGACGGTCAAAACCACATACTATAAAGTGTTGGGGACTGTTGCCAATAGTTCTGCTGTCTTGGCTCGAAATACCGTGGTTATGGCTATGCATACAGGATGCTTTTGACTCGAAATATTGACATCGATCTGAACACATCCTCGACAAAAGATGATTGAAAAACCACTTAAAAGAAAAAAATCAGCTTTTTTTTAGTAATATTCCTGTCTCAAATCCAACGTTGCTCTAGGTTAGGACAGGGTGACACTTTTCCATTCATTTTACTTGCTACTAAAAATAACTAACCTCAAATAAGCATGAGCTTCCTCCACACTTTAAGCAACAAAAACCCTTAGTCAACCGGCAACCGGTAGATACTCAACACAATGCACTCTCTCATGCAACAACAGGAAGCTGCAACAACAAAACATTCCACTTCAGGTAAATTTGAGTTAAGTGTGGGGGATGGGTGTATTAAATTAATAGTGACACCAAAAGCAACACGATATCGCATTCACCTCAAACACAACCTCAGTGAGTGTGCGGTCGAGTGTGTTTTGAGGGCGCGAGTTTAGGCTACGAGTGACGTTTGAAATTAAACACCTCAACTAAGTACGTAAATAATTATAGCGCTGTTTAACCACAGCAAAAAAAAAAAAAAACAGAAACAATCAACAAAAGAGATTATGTGAATAATTGTGTTGGTGTTACTATGTATTTTGTTGTTTGCTTGCGCTGGAGTCATCATTTGCCATGAACTTTATATACACCACAATGTGTAGCAAAAATAGTACATACCACTAGTCAAAAGTCCGGTGAATTGGTATGTATGACAGCCTACAATAATTACAGCACAATTACTAACAGCAACAACAGTAAAAAAAGAACTCGTAAAAAATTAGTGCACGGCTGGCTGGGTATCATGCTTGGTAGAAACAAAAAAATAGTTGTGAAGAGGAAGAGTAAAAAAGAAATAGCAAAAAATATTGCTCCATTTCTGTGTATCATATATGTTGTGCAATTAATGTTTGTTTGTTGTTGTAAACTGTAGAAACATGTAAAATCTCAACTTACCATTTTGACAGCAGCAACCACTAACTATTACTTTGCAAAAGAGCTTCATGTCCTCTAATTCTTAACTGGGCAAAGTTATAACCACACAACGGTAAAGTGAGAAAGAAAACTTGGCTAGAGCAAAAAAAATACTTAGGCGAAAGAAGTAGGTGCATGTTGTGTACGTACTTCAATGTGTTGCAACTATGTTGCAAACAACAAAATCCATGCATAAGTATGTATGTTCATCAAACTCAAGAGGGCGAACTTTGTTTTGAATTCAAGAGCTCATACATGAGTACCTATGAAGTTGTTTGCTTTCTGTTGTGTTGTGAACTTGGGTTTCATGCGGTTTTTTGTTGTTTGCACTATCTAACAACTCGGCCGGTTGATGGTCGCTCCAAGTGCTCTAGTGAGTAACTATATTAAGTTAGTGGGGTACAGATACTTACGATTAACCGCCTAGGCGATTTTGGTCTTCCCCTTCCTCTGTTGCCGAATTCGGGTGACGATAGGAAAACTTTCTGGGCTGGAGCTTCTTTGTCCATTCGCATAGCATGACCCAGCCAGCGGAGCCTTTGGGCTTTAATACGCTGAACTATGGTCAGGTCTGCGTAAAGATCGTACAGCCAGCTCATCGTTCTTCTGCGATACTCGCTGTTGGCATCACGGGAAGGACAATAAATCTTCCGCAGAACTTTTCTCTCAAATACTCCAAGGACCATCTCATCTTCTTTTGACACTGTCCATGATTCCGAGCTTGATTTTTGTTTGTCGAGAGAGGACATTACTTCTCAATTGCCTACTTAGTCCAAAGTAACATTTATTGGCAAAAGTGATATTCTGCATAAGAGCTGATGCATGCTTTTTACCGCCTCCGTGTTTGAACAGTCTGGCGGGTAGGCAGTCTTTTCCAGACGCTTTGTTATTTTTAAGCTGGGATATAGCTATCCTTATTTCATCACAAGTGGTGGGACAACTTTTCCATCGTCAGGGATTGGGGTATCGGGTTCGACTTCTCCCTCGCAATGAGTGGAAGTGCTCCCTCCATAATTTAAGTACACTCTGTACGTCGGTTATCAGGTCGCCATTATTGTCCTTACAGAAACTTGCTCGGGTCTTAAAACCTTCCGTCATTCGCCGGATATTTTCATAGAATTTTCGAGCATCATTACTGTCAGCCAGCATCTCAAGCTACTCACACTCACGCCTTTTACATCTCACGTTTGAAAAATGTGTGTTCGAAAATTTCCATTTTGGGGGTCCCGGACACATATTTTTTCCTCTTGTCAGGAATTTTCTCTCTACGACGCTGATCAAGATAAGTAATTAGTTATCATTCCAACAATAACATTCATTAATACTGTTACATGTAGTTATCAATTTTTAATATTTCTATTGCTTGTCACTCACTCTAACACAACACAATCTTTTCTTTTCACCTCACCTTCACAGCCCACTTTTGCTGGCGTGCTGTTGATTAAATATGCCGTTGTTGTGCTTTTTGAATTTTTCTCTTTTTTATTTTATTTTTTTTTTTATTTTTCGTTATTTTCCTTTTTATCTCTTTTTTGTAACACTCACCTGATTACTTCGTGTTTTTCTTCTCTCGTGGCATTGTTCCTTCTCTATGTTGTTACTCCCCATTATATTAGTACGTTAGGCAAGGGCGTACCCAAATTAACCAAGGGGAGGGACGGGGTGTGGATTTATATTTTTGCTAAGTAACTAAATCTTGGTTTTTTTATTCAGTTTCATTCGGTAAGGTTAGGGCAACGGCCCTCTGACCCCCCTGCGTACGCCTTTGACGTTGTGTACATTTTGTAGTACTTACTTTGGATTTATGTTTACTTCTTTCGTTTTGTTGTTTTTTTTTTTTCAATTGAAGTTAATCCCATTGGCACACGAGCTGCGCGCCCTGAAAGTAGAGAAAAGTTTTTGGAACAGACAACGCTTGGCGCTTCTTTGGCTGCCAACTTTTCTTTTAAGTGCTTCGAAAGTTGAAAAGAAACGAGAAATGTGTTTTCTCTCTCACGTCCCTATAGTAATCTACTTGAGTAGTAGGAATTTATTAAAAAGATTAAAGTATTTTTTTGCACTTTGGAGATTTGAAATCTTCACGCAAGTTAAAGCTAAAGTGATTTTAAAAATTTAAAAATGTTGGCATTTTCAAATTGAAAAAAAAAAAAACATTTTCGTTTGCTTTGATTTCCCAAATAGCGACTTTCTGCAATATTTCATAATTAGTTAATTAGTCTGGTCCACCCACCACTATTCGCTGCTTGACTTCATGGCTGACTGAGCTCTAAATTTACTCACCTCAATTCACCTCCACAAGCAGTTTTGTGCTCTGCCGTGTCAGACGTTTATTAGTTGTCATTTTTTTCGATTTAGTACAACACTGTTGGTATAATTTTATATTTAAATGAGTTTTATTATTTTGTTTGTTTTTTTTTGTTTTTTTTTTTTAATCTTTTGTTCCTTTTTTATGATTTTTTTGCATTTTACCCTATTTAGATAGCCTTTACCTTTTTTTGAACATATTGATGCTTGCCGTTGATATTGTAAGCTTAGCTTGTTTTAGTATGACTTTAGAGTCAAAACGGCGCGCTTGTATATTTTGAAATTTAAAAATTTTGTTTCGTTGTGAAGTGTTTAAAATTTGTCTCTTTATTTATGTTTAGTATTTTTTTTTTGTATAAAATAAAAGAAAATTTGTAAAAGTACTTTTGGCAAGCAGAAAAGTGTGTGAATACTTCTGGAGTATCATAAAAGTTTTTATTATGTACGTGATTGAATAAAAGTTTTTTTTAAAACAAACCTTTAACCTAAGAAATATAAATTTTTGAGCCATTTATCTACATTTTTTAATAAATTTTTTAATAATTTTTTTTTATTAAAGTTTTGTTAAACAGAAAGATGTGCGAAAAATTTCGATAAGTTTCTTTTCAAGTTCCTGAGTTAATTTTTTTATTTTTGTTGATTTTTTAAAACAAAATTTTTTTCTTTTAATCTTTTTTTGTTTTACATTCATAATTTTACCCAATTTATATTTTTTAACAAATTTTTTATTAAAATTTTGTTAAAAAGAAAAGAGTTTCTTAGTTTCTCTTTAAGTTTATGAGTTTTTTTTTGTATTTTTGTTGATTTTTTAAATCAACATTTTTATTAAAATTTTTCTTTTAATCTTTTTTAAAATATTTTTTTTTCTTTTACATAATTTTACCAAATTCATATTTTTTAACATTTTTTTAATACAAATTTTTTGATTCAAATTTTGTAAAACAAAAAAATTGTACGACAAATTTCGATTAGTTTCTTTTTAAGTTCCTGAGTTAATTTTTTTATTTTTGCTGATTTTTTCAATAAATTTTTTTTTTTGATTTTTCATTTGAACTTTTTTATATATTTTTTTTTATTTTCATTTACCTAAATTTAAAATTTTTTTTTATTTTAATTTTTTTATAATTGTTTTTCTTTGAATTTAAATTTTTTTTCTCTAATTTTTTACATATAAATGTTTTTAAATTTTTAATTTTTTAAATTTTTTTCCTTTCATTAAAATTTTATTTTTAATTTTTTTTTCTAATTTTACTATTTTTTTCAACTTTTTATATGTAATTTTTTTCCATTTTTAATTTGAAAATTTTTTTCACTCTAAACTTATTTATTTTTAATTTTCAACTTTTTATTTTAATTTAAAAAAAGTTGTATACATATTTAGTTTTTTCAATTTTTTTTCTTTAAGTTTTTTTTTAAATTAATTATTATTGTTAATTTGTGTAGTTAAATTAATTTATGTAAATTTTTTTAATTACGTAATTTTTTAGCTTTTAAACATTTTCCATTTTTTTATTTAAAAAAAATATTTGTTTCTCATTTTTTTTAAATCGTTTTTTAAATTTTTTCATTGTTTTAATTTTTTTTTTTAATTTTCTTTGTTTATTTTGTTATTTATTTTTTTTTTTTTTAATATTCTTTATTTATTTTTTTTAATTATTCTTTTTTATTTTTTTTTAATTATTCTTTTTTTATTTTTTTTTAATTATTCTTTTTTTATTTTTTTATTTTTATGTTTTCTTTAAATCTTTTTAAACTAAAATTGAAGTTTTTTGAAGTAATGGTTTTATCTTTTATTTCTAAATTTTTTAATATTTTTTATATTTTCTTTTATTTATTTTTTTTTAGTTTTTTTTTTAATTTTGTATTTTCTTTTATTAAATTTTTTTTATTTAAACATTTGGTTTTATTCTGAGTTTTTTTTTATTTTGAAATTTTTTTTTATTTTGAAATTTTTCTTTTTAATTTTAAAATTTTTTTCACTCTAAACTTATTTATTTTTAATTTTCAACTTTTTATTTTAATTTAAAAAAAGTTGTATACATATTTAGTTTTTTCAATTTTTTTCTTTAAGTTTTTTTTAAATTAATTATTATTGTTAATTTGTGTAGTTAAATTAATTTATGTAAATTTTTTGAATTAAGTAATTTTTTAGCTTTTAAACATTTTCCATTTTTTTATTTAAAAAAAATATTTGTTTCTCATTTTTTTTAAATCGTTTTTTAAATATTTTCATTTTCTTTGTTTATTTTATTTATTTATTTTTTTTTTAATATTCTTTATTTTTTTTTTTTTAATTATTCTTTTTTATTTTTTTTAATTATTCTTTTTTATTTTTTTAATTATTCTTTTTTATTTTTTTATTTTTATATTTTCTTTAAATCTCTTTAAACTAAAATTGAAGTTTTTTGAATTAATGGTTTTATTTTTTTAATCTAATTTTTTTAATATTTTTTATATTTTCTTTTATTTAATTTTTTTTAGTTTTTTTTTTAAATTTTGTATTTTCTTTTATTAAATTTTTTTTATTTAAACATTTTCTTTTATTTTGATTTTTTTTTATTTTGAATTTTTTTTTATTTTGAATTTTTTTTTATCTTGAAATTTTTTTTTTTTAATTTTAATAGTTAATTGCTTGCTTTTTTACATTTTTTTAATTTTTCTTTTTAATTTTCTTTGTTTATTTTTTTTTAATATTCTTTGTTTATTTTTTAATTTTTTATTTATTTATTTTTTATATCTTTTTAAATTAAAATTGAGTTTTGTTTAAGTAATGTTTTTATTTATTTAGTCAATTTTTTTTATTAAAATAATTTTTCTAATTTTTTTAAGTTTTTTTAATATTGTTATACATATTTTCTTTTATTTAATTTTTTTTTATTTAAACATTTGGTTTTATTTAAAATTTTTTCTATTTTGAATTTTTTTTTTATTTTTAAAATTTTTTTATTTTGAGTTTTTTATTTTACAAATTTTGTTGCTCAATAATTGCTTGCTATTAATAAATTATTCATGATTTTTTTCCTTTGTGTTTCGTTATTGCTGCAAATAAAAAAAACTTCAACAAATCACCGAATTATTAGCAACTACTCATAAATATATTAAATTGGGTCAATGTCTCTTCATTAAAGCTGTTATTGTTTTTGTGATTGTTCCGTTTTAAATCACTGCTTCAGTTGTTACTCCTCTGTTATATGGCTGCTGTCACCGTTGCTGCTTCCCATTGTTGTTAATTTTGTGAAATTAGCATATAGAGACTTTTTTGTTGTTCTCACTACCATCTCTCTCGCTCAGTTTTTAGCTCATCTGCCGGTCACATGAAATGCAAATTTACAAAAAGTAAAAAGTAGAAAAACAGAAAAAACGGAACTGGCATAGTTTGCTGTTGTTGTTGTTTACCTTTTTTTGCGATGTTAAATTAAAGCCCTCGTTACGGCATCATGAAAAATTCTTTGTTTATTAATTTTTTTTTACATTTTTTTTTTCTGATTTACAAAAAAAAAATTTGCATTCCTAAAATTTTTCTTGTTGTTTTTTTTTTGTTGGTATTTTTGTTGTTCTTGTGTTTGTATTGTGGCGAGTGCACTTCTCTCTTCTAATCTTTCTTTCTAATGCAGCTCGGCCTACTTTTCTCCACTGCTATCACGAGTTTTTCACTTTTTATTATTCCTATTTTTTTTTCTTTCTTTTGTACTAAGGAAATGCTGGTACTTAATACTTATTTAAATTTGGTTTGTTTTATGTAAATATTAGATACACGCGTTACAGCAAAAAATATTATACATACATATATAGCAGCAACTGCAAAATATATACATGTGTCCTATATTTCAAGATAAACCTTCAGAAAAAACATATTTAGAAAAAGTTTTTAATTTAAAGCAGTAGTAATTACTGATGCCCGTTCTGTTTTAGCAGAAAATTTGTTGTTTCAACAGAAAATTTGTTGTTTTAACAGAAAATTTGTTGGTTTCCACAGACAATTTTTTGTTTCCACAGAAAATTTGTTGTTTCCATAGAAAATTTGTTGTTTTAACAGAAAATTTGTTGTTTTAACAAAATTTTTTTGTTTTAACAGAATAACTATTTGTTGTTTCAACAGAAAATTTGTTGCTTGAACAGAAATTTTTTTGTTTTAACAGAAAATTTGTTGTTTTAACAGAAAATTTAACCTTAAATTAACAGAAAATTTGTTGCTTTAACAGAAAATTTGTTGTTTTAACAGAAAATTTGTTGCTTTAACAGAAAGTTTGCTGTTTTAACAGAATATTTGTTGTTTCAACAGAAAATTTGTTGCTTTAACAGAATATTTGTTGTTTCGACAGAAAGTTTGTGGCTTTAACAGAAATTTTTTTGTTTTAACAGAAAATTTGTTGTTTTAGCAGAGATTTTTTTGTTTTAACAAAAAATTTGTTGTTTTAACAGAAAATTTGTTGGTTTATCAGAAAATTTGTTGGTTTAACAGAAAATTTGTTGTTTCAACAGAAAATTGTTGGTTTAACAGAAAACTTGTTGTTTTAACAGAAAATTAGATGTTTTAACAGAAAATTTGTTGGTTTAACAGAAAATTTGTTGCTTGAGGTGTTCTAGTTTTTTTTTTATATCTTAACACCAAACCAGTCAAAGTAAAAAAAAAAAAAATAAAAAAATATTTTTCAGAGTTCTTATATTGACTTCGCGGAGAATTGAACTCAGGTGTCGTGAACGCTGAACCCAGTTGTCTACCATGATGCCATCGTATACTTATGCTTGCCAGTGTCTAATTACAGCTTTTAAGGAAATATACCACATTCTCGTGTTGCCTCACTACACTTGCAATATAAAGAGTATGGAAAGGAATGGACAGGGAAGGAAAGGCAAGGAAGGGAAAGGAAATTAATGGATTAGAAAGGAAAGGAAGGGAAAGGAAATTAAAGTAAATAAAAGAAACTAAGGAGGGGTAGGGAAGGAAATGAAAGCAAAGGAAAAGAAAGGAAGGAAAGGGAAGGGAAGGAAATGAAAGGAAAGGGAAGGAAAGGAAAGGGAATGGAAGGAAAGGAAAGGGAACGAAAGAAAATAAAAAGAAAGGAGAAGAAACGAAAGAAAATAAAAGGAAAGAAAATCAAAGGAAAGAAAATAAAAGGAAAGGAAAGGAAAGAAAAGGAGAGGAAAAGGAACGGAGAGGAAAGGAACAGAGAGGAGAAGAAAGGAAAGAAAGATACGAAGATGCAGAAAAAAATGTTCGAAGGTGGAGGAAAGACAACTTAGAACAAAGTTAATTAAAAAATTATATGAACTAAAATAAATACAAATAATAATAATTCAGAGAGTAAAAGGCAGAAAGAAGGAGAATGTAATGAAATCAAAAATAGAGAAAAGAAAAAAAAAAACGATAAATCAAAGGAAAGACACTTCAAAGACCGTAGTAAGTGGGTAATACACAATTTATTTCTATAGTCCAGCCACCTTAATGTTTTCTTTTGCGTCAGAAAAAAAATCACAACTGATTTGACGTTATTTTGCTTTTCTTTTTTCATCGTTTTTATTTTCAATCACAAAACTATTTACTAAATTTAATAGTTTTTGGGTTTATTGCCTTTTGAACTACAGAATAAAAAAAAAATTTCATTGAAATTAACTTATTGCGAACAAATACGCAGTGTGCTCAAATTGAAACAATAGAAGTTAAACAAATTTGCTGTGCCAACAAAATTCTTCGATGAATATGAAATATTTAAAAACCAATACAATCGATTGGTGGGTGCCAAAAATGACCAGATCAACGTTAAGCGCTTGTAAAAGAGGTAAATGTGGAAGAGGGGAAAGTGGCTGGGAGAGTAAGTGAAAATAGTGATAGGGATTGGAATTCAAGAATTAACGAAAAATACTTTGTGAAGTGCATGACTTGCATTTTGTTGTACCCTTTCAAAATGATAAATGTCACGCACAGGACTTCGCTTTAAAACAGATCATAAATTAGTGTGAAACACTTTCTTTTTCCGCCTTTTTAATCCTCTCATACGCGTCGCTTCATTCACACAAATGCGCATTCCTTTACTTTTTAATTGAACTGCATTGCATTCCAATCTTTGGCTGTTTCATATGTTCACATCGATGAAGGAAGCAGTTCACGTGTGGTCGTTGCTTATGTGCGTTCCCTTACTCATGCGCTGCTCTGACCAACTGACACAGATGTTAAAACAAATATGTTGATACTTAAATTAATCATTCGAAATTTAATACTAAATCAAACAGCTTTAAGCAAATAATTACCGTTATACAGCAGCCCAGAGAACTCTTGACAGCTGACTGCTTGTATTGTTAGTGGCTTCTGTTGTTTTTTTATCTCTCACATGAAGTTTCGAATGTCAACGTTTAATCGCCTTCGCATTGCAACCAATTTGGTAATATGATGGTCAAGACGTGATTTTTAATATTTTTATTTCCTTTATTTTTTATTTATTTTACGCTTTTGCGCATCGCAGCTTTTTATACGTCAATCGTGCTGACGCAGCTTCTGTTGAGCTTACGGAAATAAATTTTACTTTATTTATTACTGAATTTCAATTGAACTTTCAATTAACGCTTAATTATAATCCACTTTTCCCTTTCGTTTTCTGTGTGTGACGTTACAGGTCGGTCCCAGATGAAAATGAAAGTGAAATTTATAAAAATGTTAGTTAGCCGTGGAAATCGTCTTGAAAACGTTTAAATAGGGTCATGAACAAAAATTGTTCCCTTTTGACTTTTTTCCCAAGATGTTCCCCAAGTAATAAAAAAAGTCGCCCCTAGATGAAACAGAATTCACGCGGCACCTATTTCGTGACCTTACAGGGCCGTTGAACAACATCCGACCACAGGCTAGCCAAGCTAATGATCTGGACATTTTTGCCAGATAAAAGTTTCTGGGAACTTTTGACGATTTCTGTACGGCTTTACGGAAAGTATTACTATGGGCCTTGGGGTCTACAACGGAAGAGAAATGTCATATGAATTCCAGTTGAAAATTTAATTTGCATTCAGATAGGGCATTTTTGCAACGAGTTCTCAAAGAGTATTCTTGGACCAAATTCTGGAATAGGGTGTTTAAAAAAAAAAAAATTCTGGAAAAGTTCTCAGCTAGGACCCTTTTGAAAAATTTATCTGAAATACAGCGATCTTACACTCAGCCATCGATTCCATATCTGTGCTGTAAAGCCTCAATTTTTGTTTGAGTTGTTTCGTTCTTTGCCCAAATATTCTTTTTAATTAATTGATCTAAATTTTGTTTCTCTGTTTTCTTTTTGTTTTGTCTTTATCTCATTTTTCAAGTTACCGTTTTATAACCATATTTGTACGCTCTTTGCCAACGCTTCGTGATTATATCATCAATAAAAATCATTTATGGTTCGAACAGAACAATAAAGCGCCAACATGACTAATTCAAACAAGAAAAAAAAATTCAAATTGTTTAGAATTGCGCGTGAAAAGAAAATTGACAATTGTTTCTATATGCTGAGAATTTTATGTACGAGTAATCTATCGGAAATATGAGAAAAGGGTAGAGCTTAGCGGATCCACGGAGGTGGTTTTCAGGTTCAAACCCTACCCTTCGGATTCCAAAAAGTCATATTATTCACAGTAATACAGCAGAAAATATAGTCAAAATTTAATAAAAATATAGTAAAAAAATTACACAAAAATATAGTAAAAATTTAATAAAAATATAGTAAAAAATTACACAAAAGTATAGTAAAAAATACACCAAAAATATAGTGAAAAGACAAAAAATATAGTGAAATTTCACAAAAATATATTAAAAAATACACAAAAAATATAGTAAAAATACACAAAAAATATAGTGAAATTTCACAAAAAATAAAGTTAAAATTACCAAAAAATAGTCTAATTACACAAAAAATATAGTAAAAAATTACACAAAAATATAGTAAAAAATAACACAGAAATATAGTAAAAAATACACAAAAAATATAGTAAAACTACACAAAAACATATAGTAAAAATTACACAAAAATATAGTAAAAAATACACAAAAAATTTAGTGAAATTTCACAAAAAATAAAGTTAAAATTACCCAAAAAATAGTCTAATTACACAAAAAATATAGTAAAAAATTACACAAAAATATAGTAAAAAATTACACAGAAATATAGTAAAAAAATACCCATAAATATATTTAAAAATACACAAAAAATATAGTAAAACTACACAAAAACATATAGTAAAAATTACACAAAAATATAGTAAAAAATACACAAAAAATTTAGTGAAATTTCACAAAAAATAAAGTTAAAATTACCCAAAAAATAGTATAATTACACAATAAATATAGTAAAAATTGCAGTAAAAATGTAGCAAATATATAGTAAAAAATTACCCATAAATATATTAAAAAATACACAAAAATATAGTAAAATTACACAAAAATATATTAAAAAAAATACACGAAAAATATAGTAAAAATACACAAAAAATATAGTGAAATTTGACAAAAAATAAAGTTAAAATTACCAAAAAATAGTCTAATTACACAAAAAATATAGTAAAAATTACAGCAAACATGTAGGAAATATATAGTAAAAAATTACCCATAAATATATTAAAAAATACACAAAAAATATAGTAAAATTACACAAAAATATATTAAAAAATACACAAAAAATATAGTAAAAATACACAAAAAATATAGTGAAATTTCACAAAAAATAAAGTAAAAATTACCCAAAAAAATATAGTAAAAAATTACACAAAAATATATGAAAAAATACACAAAAAATATAGTAAAATTACACAAAAAATATAGTAAAATTACACAAAAAATATAGTAAAAAATACACAAAAAATATATTGTAATTTCACAAAAAATAAAGTAAAAAGTACACAAAAAATATAGTGAAAATACATAAAAAATATAGTAAAAATTACACAAAAATATAGTAAAAACTTGCCCTTAAATATATTAAAAAATACACAAAAAATATAGTAAAAGTTACACAAAAATATATTAAAAAATACACAAAAAATATAGTAAAAATACACAAAAAATATAGTTAGTGAAGTTTCACAAAAAAATTAAGTAAAAACTACACAAAAAAAGTAGTATAATTACACAAAAAAATATAGTAAAAGTGACGTGACACCTTGAATTTGACATTGCCCATACTAACAAATGAAGGTGTATACTTTTTTGAAAAAAAAAAACCATAAAAGACGAGTTTTGAAAAACTTTGAAAAAAAATGTCCTAACAAAAAATTTAAGCCCCCCTTCCCAAAATCCGGGTTCCGCCACTGTCACAGTGCATACACTCTTATCTGAGATAACTAGGACGTGCTTCAACTGAGTTTTGACATAGCCTTTTGAAACTCTCAACTGAAATAGGGTGATCATTCAAAGCTTCAAGGTTCTAGGTACTCGTCAGCCCACTAAAAAGTTATTTTGTTTATAGCTTTCTTTTATCAACTTTTCACACCGTTTTATCATTTAAAACACTACCTATCACCCTTAATAAATTAATATTTTTATCAATGTTTACTG
This sequence comes from Campiglossa producta, assembly GCA_964058755.1. Taxonomy (NCBI): domain Eukaryota; kingdom Metazoa; phylum Arthropoda; class Insecta; order Diptera; family Tephritidae; genus Campiglossa; species Campiglossa producta. The sequence goes on from CAXKVI010000005.1 coordinate 7,264,906, forward strand.
AGTAAAAAAAAAAAAACAGTAGAACACGATTCTTTGACGATGTCACAAACAACGCATCGATAACTCTTATCAAATGCAACATAAATTTGAATGTTAAAACTCTGATAACAGACAGACCAGTTCATTACTTAAAAGTCGGTTATGGTAATAATTTTTCTGGTGTTTTATCTCGACGTTTGCCGCGATTGATAAATAAACCATTTGTACAGTTTTAGTACAGAGTCTGGTTTCCACATATGTATGTATCACCTAATTAGAAGACGCTGACCTATTCTCAGTTTTCGAATTCTTGCAAGATGACAGTTACGATATTTAAACTCTGATTCCTACAAATTGAGCTTGTGTTTGGAACAGCTGGTATCTTGAGAATATCCCAGCTCTGGAACATATTGTAAAAGAGTGAAAAAGATGGCATATTAGAACTTTAACATTGTAACACTGGCGAACCGAGCTATCAAAACTCTGGTGAAGGGTCTGACATGTCAATCTGATATTACTAGATAGCTTTGTTTCAAGGAAGGTTTTTCGGTAGTCATGAGGTATTTGAACCTTTCCAGGATGAAACGTTCCTTAAATCTTTTCCTGTCAGATCAATAGTGACCAAAACTCCACAGTTCCCTCGATTTCCTCACCCTGAACCATCCACTTCTATCAATGAAGCGTAAATTGCTTTCTATTAAATATCAAGTTCAATGCAATTTATTGATTTTCTGATTTGTGTGTATTGCGATAAAAGTATGTTGAAATTGATTTTAATATTGTCTGTTTTGTGAGCAACAATTGATCATTTATTGAAATGTTTATTTGCTTCAGTTTCTATTGCAGATATTTAGCGTCCATTGTTTCACCTTGAACTACACAATTATTGACATTTTTAATTGACGAATTTCTGCAAACATTTGTTGAATATCTGCAAACTATACTTTTACAGTCTGAGTTAGGAAACAGCTGCGAAATCAAATTCATAAAGACAAAAAAAAAAAAAGCGAAACCAAAACAAGTACGGACGTCTAAGTTCGGGTAAACCAAACATTAAATACCCAGCGGTAGTTTTCATATGATTTTCGAGATATTCCATCTCGGAAGTGGGCATGGTTGGGGAGCGATTTTGTTCAATTACATCAGGTATACTCCCTATTATGCTAGAATACCTTGTACTAATTTCATCGTTCTACTGTAATCAGTTAAAACTTTATGACCCGTGAAATTTTCAAATATACCTCCCCGAAAAGTGGGCGGTGCCACGCCTACTTTTACAAATTTATCAAAAAATCATTATAGAATGACTAGGGGATTCATCCTACCAAACTATGTCATGTTAGTCGTTTCCGTTACCGAATTGTGTCAATTTAGGTGATTTTCGAAGTTTTCGGTATCGAAAGTGGGCGTGGTGGAGGGCGATTTTATCCAATTTCATCATGTATATTCCCAACGATACTAATATGCTTTGTGCTAAATTTCATGATTCTTTCGTAACTAATCAATTTAAAAGTAACGACCAAGGGGATTCACCTATAAAATTATATCATTTTAGCCCTTTCAGCTGCCTAGATATGCCAATTTATGTGATTTTCGAAATTTTCGATATCGAAAAAGGGGGCGTGGCTATCAACCGATTTCGCCCATTTTCAATACCAAGCTACCTTGGCTCGAAAGTAACCTGTATACCAAATTTCATGCAAATATCTAAATGTTTACTCAAGTTATGTTAATCTATGTGATTTTCGAAATTTTCGATATCGAAAAAAGGGTTATCCGATTTCGCCCATTTTCAATAGCAACTTTTCTACCAAATTTCATGCAAATGTCTCAATTTTTACTCAGTTATGTCAATTTATGTGATTTTCGAAATTTTCGATATCGAAAAAAGGGTTATCATCCGATTTCGCCCATTTTCAATAGCAACTTTTCTACCAAATTTCATTGCAAATATCGTAATTTTTACTCAAGTTATCGTGTATCGACATGCTTTAATCAACTCCTCTTTTCAAACTAAAAACTTTCATATATGGAACTCCATATCTGTCTCGATTGTTTTGTGTTTAGGACCGTTATGTGGCAAAATTATAATACCCTGTACTAGTACGTTGGGTATAAAAATTTATTGCAAATACCTTTAAAATTTCATTTTGCATCTATCTATAAAAGCGTTTTGCCTATCAAAATGCCAGTAATCGTTCAATAACTTGTACATCTTGCGTGGTGGTCACATGCGCAACACTTTATCACTTTGCTCCACCTCTCTGCAACCGCATACCATATATAATTTCATGTCACCACAAACAATTTTTGAATTTTTATTGTCACTTTTACAAGTCATAACAATTGATGGTGACACTGACCTGTCACATTTCAGCGAGCCACAATAGATACGTTCCACAATCATTCAATCAGGGAATGTAAAAATTATAATAAAAATTACATATCTAAGTAGTCTTCGTTACAAATTTCCCCTTGTGAGGTCTAGTTCCAGCTTTTGTCTGTGTTCTGGTTTCAGCTATGATTGTGGATCCGATCCCAGTTTCCCTTTTTGCTTTCTATTTCAGTGTTGGATATAGTTTTTGTTTTGGTTACGACTTTGGGTTCCAGCTTTTGTCTGTGTCCCGTTTCCTGTTTTGATTGTGATTCCGGTTCCAGGTTCTTTCTCCTTCCTGCTTCAGTGTCGGGTCTACGCTCAAAAAAGAGTTTCCTTATTTCAAGGAAAATTTCCCTTATTTGGCTCCAAATACATGGCTTCCTTCACATATGTAAGTAACATTTTCCTTAGTTAAAAGACTTTTTTCCTCAATTTAATACTTTTTTCCCCCAATTTAAGACTGTTTTACTCAATTTAAGACTTTTTTCCTCAATTTAAGGAAAAAAGTCTTTAAATTAAAAAAATGTTACTTATGTTAAGGAAGCCATGTCTTTGGAGCCAAATAAGGAAAATTTTCCTTGAAATAAGGAAACTCTTTTTTCAGTGTAGTTTTGTTTTTGTTTTGATTCCACTTTACGCTTCGATTTCAATATCATTTCTGCTCTTATTATTTCGGTTTCAGTTCCACTTTTGGTTGTATGTAATTGAAGTTTCGGTTCTTGTTTCAGTTATACTTCCGGTTCCAGTTTCGGTCTTCGAATAAGTTTTGAATCTGGTTTCGGTACCAGTTCCAGTAACTCTCTTTTGCTACCAGTACTATTTTCTACTCTAGTTCTGTTTCGGTTTAGTTCCCGTTCCATTTTCGGTCTCGGTATAAATTTCGACTCGGGTTTTGGTTTTGGACTCTAAAAAATGTTCGCTTTCCCTATTTTCTATGTAGAGTTTGATTCAGCCCTATAAACTACATAGTGTAGTAGATACGTATTATTAAGTACACGCGATATACAAATCTACAGCACCCCTCTCTTCTTCTTCTGTTCTCGCCCTCGCCAACAGCACCACCCACACAAAGGTTTTTAGTGATAAATAGTAACCCTGTGTCAATCATCCCATATTGTGTATTATGTTACAAGCACAAATAGGCTTTTGTCGATATACAAGTGAAACAGCTGTTATTATCAGGGTTGATTGTTGGAACGTCTGTTCTTTCGCGCTTCAGTTGCTGCTTTATTGATTTCAGCAACATTAACGCGCTGGTTTAAAAGATTGATTGGAGAGCAATGTGTAGTGGCAAAATATGAAATATCATAACAGCGAAATGAGTCAGCTTTCTGGTTGATTTACTTCCATAAATATTTTTATATTGACGCCTTTTTGTGGCAGCATCTGTGATAAGGCGGCGCAGTGAGTTAAAAGTTTATTTGCGTTCCACAGGCGAGAGGTTATATTTTTGTTCTGGAAAAAAAGATTTTATACAGAAACTCTGCGAAAAACTAGCTGACCCGGTAGACATTGTTCTGCCAAACATTTTTTTCCCTGTATATATCCCTATCCCTTACCGGAACCCTCTCTCCAGTCCCAACCACAACCCAAGAAATCATGATGTAAATACAGGATTTACCATCACTTTCTTGAGACCAATATAAAAAAACTGATGGGGTCTGTCATTCATGTCTAGCATTGTTTTAATTAAAAAAAAGGTTATCGGTGTCCTATTGTGGCCATGTTTTCGCATATTCTCGAAAATTTCGTAATCATCATTTAATATATACTTTTTCTGACCACTCTTTTTATGTTCTTTTAATTAACCTGACTTGTTTACCCCGTTTTGTTTAAATTTTATTGTTAAATGCCGTAGTTAATTATTTTGCTTCCAGAACGGGCTAAGCAGTGCAATAAAATAGCCTAAGAAAATAAGAAAAAAAACGCGTTAGCAATAAAAATAAAACTAAACCAAAACAAAACTCGCTATCAGAAACCGATTAGGCGTGACTGGCACGGAAAAAAAAGGTGACAATGAATTCATTACATATTTTAAACAGCGAGCATACGTTTTTCGATATCGGAAATTTCGAAAATCACATAAATTGACATATGGCTGAAATGGCTGAAATATAATATAATTTTAGATATTTTTTTTTTATAATTTTTTTTTTTAATCATTATATATTTTTTTAATATTTTTTTTATCACTAAATTTTTTATAGTTAAATTTAAATATTTTTTTTATATTTTTTCTTTAATATTTATTATGTATGTATTTTCTTTTAAGTTATCTAATTTTTGTATTTTTTTTTTAATTTCTTCTTAATTGTTATACATACCTTCTATTTTAATAATTTTTTTATATGAATATTTTGATTAGATTTTTAATATTTATTTTTAGATATTCTTATATTTTTTCATTTAATTTTTTGGTTTTTTAATTTTTTTATATTTTTTAGTTAGAGGTTTTTAATAATTTGCTAATATGTAAAATTTAAAAATTGGTTTTTTAGTTTTTTTTTCATATTGTTTTTTTTTTGAGATTTTTATTCATTTTTTTGTTCATTTTTTTTATTATTATTTCGTTTAAATTTTAAAATTTTTATAACTTTTTATTTAATTTCCAAATCTTTTTTCAATAATTATTTTAATAATTTAATAATAAAAAATTTTAAATATTTTTTTAATATTTTATTGTTTTTATATTTTATTTTTTTAAATTTTTTTATCTATATTTTTTTATATTTTATATTTTTTTTTATATTTTATATTTTATTTTTATATTTTTTTTATATTTTATTTTTATATTTTTTTATATTTTATTTTTATATTTTTTTTTATATTTTGTTTTCATGTTTTTTTTAATTTTTTTTTTTAATATTTTATTTTATTTTTTTTTTATTTATTTGTATTTTTTTTTTGTTTTTTTTGTATATCTTTTTTTGTGTTTTTTTTTTTTGTATTTTTTTGTATATTTTATTTTTATATTTTGTTTTTATATTTTTTATTTTATTTTTTTTTTAATATTTTGTTATTTTATTTTTTTGTATTTTTTTTTGTATTTTTTTTTTGTATTTCTTTTTTTGTGTATTTTTTTTTTTGTATTTTTTTGGTATTTTTTGTATTTTTTTTTTTCATTTTATTAATAGTTCCCTTTTTAATTTTTTTTTATTATTGTATTATTAGTATTTTCTGTGATTTTTTTGTGACACAGTTTATGTCTCCCCATTTGTCACAGAAAACTTTTCAATTCATAAATACACATGTAAACATCTTGTTCAGGCGCCACCAAGCCAAAAGTCACAGTTTAAGGGCGCAAAGTTGCAAAAAAAATTGCAAAATTTCCAGACAAAAACACACTCATGACATTAACAAAAAAAAAAAACTGTGCGTAATAGTCTAATGGGCATATTCGTAACTTCATACCTATTTACATAAATTTTTTGGGCAAAAATAGCAAAAATATAAACATTTATATGTACGTTCATGAATAACATTTTTTATTGGGGTTAAAATGTCGCGAAATGCGAACAAAATCATCACAAAATGCTCGCATATAATTATCGACCTGAAGTCGCTAAAATTAAAGAACAAAAAAAATTTGAAATATGAAAAAAAATTAACAAAAATGTAAAAAAAATCATTGTTTTTTTTTGTTTTTACTTTTGCACATAAATTTGTTCTAGTTGTTGTAGTATTTGCATATGTCTGTTGTATTTGATTTGGTTAGCGGTTTGTGAGCAAGCAATGAGTCATTTTATGTGTGAAATGTGAGAGCTGTGAAAATGGTAGGTGAAGTTACACCATGTTAGGGTGCTTGGCGGTGGTGATGGTGGTGGGGTGCGAGAGCTTGAAAAAACATTGCACTATGTGGTAATAGCAATGTACTGAGGCTTGAAAAAAGGTTTCGATAAGGTATTGATTGTAAAATGGAGGCCAAATTGGTAGTATGATACAGGGTGTGTCATGAATTCATATGAATATTATTTTAATTATTATGAGAGAATACGAATTAGGATAGAATCTGAACCAGGTGGCGATGTATAGGTTAGGTTACAACGGGGAGCAAAGTATTATTACTATTGGGCCTGAAAACCGGTCGATAAGTAATAAAACACAGGGTGTGTCATGGATTAATTATTTTGTTTTGAGGTGTGAACCTGAAAGAGGTTGTAACGGAGAGGATATAACGGCATAGCAGAAGACGAAATCGATTATAACTAAATAATAACAGACACAGTGCTTCCCATATTTGTTACAGGGTGTGTCATTGATTCATTAATATAAATTTTATATTGGGATTAGGGAACATACATTGGGGAGAACCCGAACGAGGTTATAAAGGAGAGGAATCGTTTTTTTCTTTTTTTTACAATAACAGCGAGATGAACAGCGAGGAGTTCGAAACAGGGTGTGTCACATATGAGACAGAGTGTATCAGGGACACACAGTTATTAGACGAGATGAATTAGGAATTCGAAACCGGGTGTATCATATATGAAACAGAGGGTGTCAGAGAGTCACTATTATTATATGTTTTTTATTTCTGTTAGTTGTAAGGAGGGAACCTAAATTGTGAGAGGACCTGAACAAAGTTGTAACAAAGAGGAATGTACTGGTAGAAATGAAAGGCGAGACCAATAAGTACTACAAAACAGGGTGTGGCTTGGAGTCTTGTCTTCTTTTTAATTAGGAGAAATAACCTATTGTTATTCTCGCAGATGTGGATCGGCAACGCTTGAGAGAACTGTTTACATTGTCTCTTCTTTTTATAAAACCCAGAGCTACAGCCTTATAAGGCTTATCTCTGGTCTTGAAATACTTTAACCTTTTCTTACTTTTCCATATGTGGCTGTCTAACCAGCTTCTCCTTTCTATTTTATAAAAAATAGATTTTATAAATATTTTTCTCTATTTCTTTTTCATCCACGAAAGAATTGTATTTACTCTTGAATGCATTGACTCATGTCACATTCCTCAATTCAAACAACATTTACAACATTGTTTTCTTTCATTTTCTACTTACAGATGGTTTTTCGCCAACAACAATAACTCCAAACAGAGATTTATACGCGACCGCTTCGAAGTCCGGAATTTCAACAACACCAACAACAACATCAACCAAAGTGAGCAAACAAACATCTAGTCAGCAACAACAACAACAAAAGCATGCAACGGTAACCACAGCTGAGCAAGAGCAAATGAGTCTGATTATGAAAATGCCAACGGCAACAAACACAGCAGCCCCACCAACAGCATCTCCCACAGCAGGGCCACCAACAACAATTGTATCACCAATACCACGCGCATCGAAACGCAACACACCAACATCGAGCAACAATAGTTCGCCGACAAAAGAAAAGACTGAAAGAATTCTATACGGAGGTCATTATACGCCGACAGCGGCACTGCCACAGGGAAGCAGAGAACGTCGTGAGAGCGCTGGCGATCGCAAAGATTGGGATCTACATCAAAAACAACAAACGGTGTTATCCCCAACAAAAACAGCAACGCCAATACCAAAGCAAAGATCAGCATACTCGCCCATAAAGAGTTCTTGTTCAACGTCTACAGCTGCAGCCATAGACACTCCAATAGAAGTGGGCAGCGAGAAGAGAGGTGGTAGCAGCGGCGCTATAACACGTTTAACAGGTACAAATAGCGCGACGGTAGCAAAAGTGTTGAGAGAGGGACGCCAGCAGAGCACTGCAACTGGTGGTGATGGTGGGGTCGCTGGAGCTGGCGGCGCCGATGGTACCAACTCCACAGCTGTTGTTGCTAGTGCTGATGGAGAATGTATTGGGGTAGACGAAAGTCAGGAAAAGGCAGCAGCAGAGGAGAGTTGTGGAACGTATGCCGCGTCAAACAAGCAAATACAATCCACAACACAAGCAAGCTCACCACCAAGTAGAGCGCAGAAGAGCGCAACGACGCTGCCACTATCGCCTTCAATGGCCGTTGCTAGCGCTCTGCAAGCAAATAACGCGCAGTCCACACAACAGTTTCATTCGAAAAGCGAGCGCGAGCGGACGTATATAGAACAACGCGGTACGTCATCGACGCTGACCGGTTATAATAATAGTAATACAACAACAAACCGTGTGCCAACAAAGAACAGTAATAATCCTTACAGCGCTACATCGAGCGCATATTCACCCTCGAATTACGTGATACCGCCGTCGTCGTCGAGCGGTACGACGGCCGGAAGTGTTGGCGGTAGTGGTAAAATATTTTCAAAGCTACACAATAATCAGTTTATTAAGAATCAACAACAGCAGCATCAACAGCTGCAACAGAGCGGCACACAACCAAGCTCTGCACAACAAACAAATATAACAGCGCGCTATCTGAAATATAAATCAGCGCATGCACAGGAGGCGGCAGCAGGAGGTGTTGAAACTGGTTACACTGCTTCGCCAGGCGTTTACTCGCCAACCAAAACATTTGTAGCACCCACTGCCATTGCCATACAAAAGAAGAAAATGGTTTCTGTGCAGGAGATGAAGAAGACAACACCACAAAGCGGAAATCATGCGCAGCGCGTTGGTGGTACTGGTAATGGAGGTGGCGCTGGTGGCGGCATATGCGCGCGTCCCTTGGCGCTTACCGGTAGTGGGCAGCGCGCACGCGCACAAACAGAGGAAGTGGATTTTGATCCCGCAGAGGATCTCAGTTATGGGCCTGGTATAGTGTCTAAATTGCGCTGTCGCTATCTAAGTCTCGCGTTGCGTGAATCTATGGAGAAAGAGCGCATTTGTTTGGATAATATGCGTCGCGCTACGAGTCTTAATAATTTGCTTGATCGTGATGAAACGGCAGATGATGACGATGAGACTGATGATTTAGATGGCGGTAGTGGCGAAGAAGCCGCTGATGTGGAGGTGAATGAAGGCGAGGACGTAGAATTGCGCGCTGACTCCGAGCGCAAACTAAAATCGCAAGGTGGCATACTCAAACATAACAACGAATCGACTGCTGTCGCACAGGACTGCATTAAAAAGACTACAACTTTTCAGAAACACACAACAAATGGCGCGCGTCATACTGCGTCACCAGCTATTGGTGGAGGAGGCACGCCAGCGGCCATCAACTCGTCCACGCCAGATACGCCGCGTTCGCGTCATCTCAAACGCGGTAATGATTCGTTAAAGCGCGCGCGTTCCGTTGAAGCATTACTCTGCGAGCGTTCACCATGGCAATATGTTGCGCTCAATCGCACAAGTTATCAACCACAACAGCGCGCTGGCCAATATGCATCTAGCGCACAGCAGCCAACTTGCGTCACCATTGAGGATAAAATAAATAATGCGCGTAGCCGTCTCATACTCGGCACAGATTCAATGCCGCCAAAGCGTTTGACTTCCGTAATTGATGACACCGAGCGTCCACCGCCCGATTTGGTGAAACAGACATTGAAAAAGTTTGAGGCGACTGCAAATAGGCGCGGACGCGGACCCAGTCGTACTAATGGCACCGGTGAGGTCGCTAGCAAAGTAGCCACTTACAAAACAATCATTAAAGAGAATAAGCCTGCAATTGTATTCCCTAAACCACCGACAAGTCCCACCAAAACATTAAAAACACCGCCGCTAACAAAGCCGGCTGCCAAGCCGGTAGTGGGTGCCAGTGATTTGCTCAGTAGTCCAGTAGGGCGCAAAGCAACTGTGAATGCGGTTGGAAAGTCAGCGGTGAACGCGGTGCTAGCGACGCAGAGTAGCGCCGGCGTTGCTGGCTTATCAGAGCAATCGTCTGATATCGTTCCAGCTAGGCATAAGCTTTTATTGGAAAATGTCGACTCGCCAGTGACAGCTTTAACGAAAAAGCTCGAAAAGCTGCGCATAGAGCCAGTGGATAAAACACAGCAACAACAACAACCAACAATAACAAAGGAAGTAAAGCTGTCGCCAGCACACTTGAATAAGCAACACTCAGCGCACTCGGTAAATGACAACGAATTCGTCAATAGCAGCGAGTTGAGCAATGATAAACAAGCAAGCAGTGCAGGTGAGGGTGGTGGTGGAGGCGGCGCCAACCATAATGAGCTTGTGGGTGGCATTGGAGGCGCGGGTGAAACTGCTGACGTTGGTGACGCAGCCCTCGAAGGCAATAACGAAAATAGCAGCTACAAAGCAACGAAACAACATATTGATCGTGCTGGCACAAGCGCTAGCGGCGTTGGGGCCGAGTTAAACGTAGAACACGATTCGGTGCAGGCAGGAAACGCCACCACAGCAATTAGTAGTGATCTTAGCGACGACGAGGACGGTTTGTTGGCTTCAGCACCCACCACAAAACGTATAACGCGAACAGCACTCGATAATATCGCACGCGCAGGCACAACACAACAATTCAAATTTGCTACTGGTGGTGGTAAAAGTTTGTTAGAAGCAACTAAATCAAAAACCGATAACCCAACAAACGTATTGAACGTGGCGCCTGTCAAACAAATTGGCGTCATACGCCCGTTACTCACCACAACTGCAGCGCAGCAGCAGTCTACGAACATTTCCAATCAGCAACAATTGTTGCAACAACATATGGAAGCATTGAAGCAACATAACGTTTATCATAATAATACAACAACAACAACAACGTCAACAACACATTCCTCAATTTACCATAGCCCTCAGCAGCAGCAGCAACAGCAGCTGACGAGTCGCGAAATTGAAAAGAATCGCATAAATGAAATGAAGAAAACGGCGGGCGTTTTAGCGGATGGCTCAGCTGTAGCAGCCAGCGCCAATGTTAGTTTGTCCCCCGGCAACGCCTCCGCCGCCGGCGCTAACGCTAGTCTAAATACCGTGATAAATACAAATGTGAAAAACAACAGCGTGTCATCGACGTCTGGCGCCGCTGGCTTGAGTCCGAGCACTTCCGGTTTTACGGAGTTGGATGCGGCAGCGCAAGGCACTAATAACAGTCCTTTGTGGGCGTTACGCATTAAACGTCAAGCTCCACCCAGCGTTGTACAGGAGAATACATCGATGGTATTCAATTTCTCCAATCGCAAAGAGGTGCCCGATTATATTGAGAATGATGGCGTGATCTTTCGCAGAAAACGTGAATTACCCAAGGTGAGTTGAATGCATTTGATTTGAGTTGTAATTTATTTTTAGAAAGGGGGTTAGAGGGAGTATGTGGTGAGAAAAGCGTTACTGTGGGGAGTTGGTAGAAATGAAAGAAGTAGTGGTGGAAAATAGAATTTCAGGTTGAAAATAATCTAAAATCAATCAAACAAAAAATAAAAAGTAAAAAAATATATAAAAAAATATAAAAAATACAAAAACTTTAAGGGCCACTTGCATAAAAGCCGATTAAGCCTAATCGGTGATTAACTTGACAGCTAACCATACAAAATACGTCAATTAAACTCCGGTAAGTCGTTATCAGCTTTTATGCAAGCGGCCCTAAAAGTAACAACAAAAATAAGAAAATTCAAAATAAAGACAAATCTATACAAAATTTAGTGTTGAAGTGACATGCTTTTTTGTAGCCGAACACTACAACGAAAATGCGCTGCATAAAGTAGGAAATGAGGTACATTCATGCATGTGTCTGTATGTTTTTTCATGGCTACTTGAAGTTTGTTTGTTTGTGAAAGTTACTTTATCGAAAAAATAAATCCAAAAAAAAAAAAAAACGAAAACGAAAACTAAAAACGATTGTAGAAAAGATATAAAGTATAAATAGCAACAACCGTTAAAAAAAAACACAACAAAAACAAGTATATAGCACTCATATGCGCTGAAAAAGAACGTGTTACCAAAGAGAAGCGAAAGAACTCCGCAATAAAAATTGAAGTTTTTGTGTTGAAGAAAGAAAAAAACACGTATGTAGTAGCACGGCATATGAAGCAATAAATAAAGAATATGAATAGGTACAAAAAGTAAAAAAGAAAATACATAAAACGTGTGTGTGCTATGGCTGTGGGTTCATATTTTCTGTACCACGAAATATAAACTTTTTTTAACCCTTGCCTGTAAACAAAAATAAAACAAAGGTGAATAGCTTGAAAAGAAGCCGAATCTAAAAGTTTGAAGGTGTATAGAAATGATGAAAAAATGAAGAATACTGTGAAAACAACAGCCAAAAATGTTAAAACAACAAAAAAGAGGTGTATTTCACAGAACCGAAACAAAATAAAAATATGCTAATAACAAAAGTGAGCATATTAGTTGAAAAGTAACAAAAAAAAATAAAAAAAAAATTAAAAAAAAAAAATTAAAAACAAAAAATTAAAAAAAAAAATTAAAAAAAATAAAAAAAAAACAATAAAAAAATTAAAAAAAAAAATTAAAAAAAAATTTAAAAAAAAATATAAAAAAAAATTTAAAAAATAAATAAATAAATAAAAATTTAAAAAAAGAAAAAAATTTGAATATGTTTAAAAAGCTATTAAAAAACCTGTAACTGCAAAATATAAAGAAGGTGAAAAAAAACACGATTTTCCTTTTTAATTTGTATTTAAATGAGCATATTAGTTGAAAAGTAACATAAAAAAATTTAAAAAAAAAATAAAAAAAAAAAAAAATAAAAAAAAAAATTAAAAAAAAAAATTAAAAACAAAAAATTAAAAAAAAAAAATTAAAAAAAATAAAAAAAAAACAATAAAAAAAATTTAAAAAAAAAATTTAAAAAAATTAAAAAAAAAATATAAAAAAAAATTTTAAAAATAAATAAATAAATAAAAATTTAAAAAAAGAAAGAAATTTGAATATGTTTAAAAAGCTATTAAAAAACCTGTAACTGCAAAATATAAAGAAGGTGAATACAAACACGATTTTCCTTTTTAATTTGTATTTAAATGAAAATACGTGAAGGATTCAAAAACTAAAAATTTGTTAAAAAGAAAAAAATAATTAAAAAAAAAACAATCAACAGTGAAAGGGCGGTGCACCGAAACCTGGTTGTCACTAAACCAAACTTGACTATGAATGACGGAAAATCGTTCCAATATGCAAAATAAAAACAAAAATCCATAAAAAAGAAAAATTCCACAAAAAATTCACTTAAACACTTCTAACAAAAAAAATTAAATTAAAAAATAAAATATAGTAAAAAAATGGAAAAAAATAAAAAATTTAAATAAAAAAGTTGAAATAAAAAAAATTTAAATAAAAAAAAATGAAAAAAAATTTAAAAAAATTAAAAAAAAATTTTTTTTAAAATTAGAAAAGTAAAAAAATTATAAAGTTAAGTTCTAACCAAACAATACAAAGATCGAAATTGCAATCGTCGACCGGTCAAAAGTCCACAAAATTTTCAAATTTCGTAAAATACAATGACCAATAATAACAATAACTAAATTATAATAAAGTTAATGAAAAAAATTAAAAAAAAAAAAATAAAAATAAAAATTAAAAAAAAAATTAAAAAAAAAAATTTAAAAAAAAATTAAAAAAAAAATTAAGAAAAAAAATTTTAAAAAAATTTAAAAAAATTAAGAAATAAAACTAAAAAAAGTTAAAAAAAAAAACAAATTTAAAAATAATTTAAAAAAAATTAAAAAAATATTTAAAAATAAAATTAGAAAAGTAAAAAAATTTATGAAGTAAATGAAAAAAATGTAAATTAAAAACAAGAAAAGAATAATATCTAATAATGTAATGCCACAGCGGACTACCTTCAGCTTATTGAAAGCCGGTAATTTCTCATGCTTTGTCGATAAAAAATCACGACCCGATCGCTCTGACAGTAGATCCTCCAAGCAGTAACAACATTGGAGTACCTACATTGCAAAGTACTCTGACTGTAGATACTCATTGGAGTACCAGAAACAAAGCGAAGGTTGGAGTAGTTGGACCAGTCCTAGGACATCGCAATGTTAATTGGAGTACAATTTTTATATGAAAAAGGAACTCATTTGGAGTACTCTTCGATTGGATTACTCTTTATATATCGAACTGAGTATGTACCCTTGATTTTTGCAGGGAATGCAACGCCGCTAGTACAAAAATAAAACATCCAATAAAAAAACATTTTATTTGTACCACTGCTGCTTCTTACATTTCAACTTCATGCCATATTTCAATATTTTTTTAAATCTTAAGCTGTTGCACTGATCAATGTTTTGTATTGATTTCTTAAGTTTTTATTCTAGGATATTTTCTAAGCCTTTTATCACGATCTTCAATTGATCGCACAGATTTTTTTTCATTTTCGTTCGCTCCTTTTCATTAGGCATCATTTTTTATTAATCCTCTGAAGAGATTCTTCTTTAACTCTGTTGATGGTAGATTTACCAGGTCTGAAGCCACACTGATAAGGTCCAATCAGTCGGTTTAAGTCAGGTTCCAGTCTATCGCACAATACGCTTGATATGACCTCGATCTCAAAACGCTGATTCCACGATAGTTTGCGGAATGATAAGTGTTCTCTGCCCAATCCACAAGAAGGGCGTTCCGCAAACTATCGTGGAATCAGCGTTTTGAGATCGAGGTCCTATCAAGCGTATTGTGCGAAAGACTGGAGCCGGACGTCTCCCATAAAATTTTTCAATATTCAATTTAAAATTTGGATAACTTTATATCTTCTTACTCTACTCTTGAGACATCGTTTCGATCCTTAGTCGATCTTGAGTCAGCCTATATTTCCAAGAATCAACAATCATTTATTTTGCTACTATAATTAGTTAACAGTTGCCTGTGACTCATCTGTTATGCCTCAATAAATATTTGTATTGTATTGCAATTTCGTTGTGAATCTTAACCCTCATAGTGTATTATGAGTGTTTAGTACACAAAGGCACATCCTTTGCTGACAGGCTTGATTAGTGGATTCATTTATTGTACGAGTATGTTTCTTTGTATACGACTCTCGTACATATATTTACACTTGTGTGCATGTTTTATTTGCCCAAGCAATATTTCCAATAAGCTTATACGCTCCAGGGAGGCTACAGTGTATATTTATTAATGTTGTTTACCTTGAACGGAAGGAATATGCCTACATATTCTTGACAGTGTTGGTACTTTAGGTGATGCATACAAGCATGCTTATACACTTTCCGGTAAATGGACGGTTTGGTTTTATGATTATTTCCTTATAGGGAAGCGCACGCAATATATCGTGGCTGAAGTGGAAAATAATAAATAGCCCAACGAACATTACAGAAGTAGTTTTATAACTTCAATTTTTTTCAAAGCTTTCACTTGATAGCATACCGAGAGATATTACTTTCTCTACTCAAAATCGTTTTTACTTGTTTTGTAAATAGTCCCAGTCCAAGAGACAATATCTTGACACCTCGAACTTCGAATAGCAACACGGAGAATACCTAAATTTATTGTTTCTTTCCTTGATATGTTGTTGTTGTTGTTGTAACGAGATGTAGCCCTGCCTAAATGTCAGGCAGGATCACCCCAAGTGTATTGCTCTTGGCCGGGTCGATATAAGAAACAGTACAGCACAAGTAGTGGTAACGTTCTCATAGAACCGGCAATACAAGAAACTAGCCGGGTAGGCTATGTAGGTCATTTAGCGTTACCCAGGGTGCACCAACGAGGGGGCGACCTACTCTTACACCCCCCTTTCCTTGATATCTACCCAGGTAGCTTAGACAAATCCAAATGTTTATTGGGAATCATCTTCCTATTCTGCTTTTGTCAAATTTTTTTTTTTTATGGTAAACATTTTTACTACTCGCTCATATGATTACCGTTACGTGCAATGTGTAACCAATCAGCCGACCAATCAAGAGCCAAAAATCATGAATGTGCATTAGATTATCTCCTTATAATGTTTAGATAACCGAAAGGCAACAAAAAAAAATTCAGTATTTTTTTTCTAAATGCCCTTATCTTTTCCTACTCTTTTCCTCGATGTGATTAGTTTTATACGATAATTGGAAATACATACATATGTATGTTATCAGTTATCAGCGTGTGCATATTTATTATAATTTTTTACCTCACTGCATACCCTGTAGTCTAGCCACAGCACTGCTCTTATCAGTGCTGTCGTTAAGTAGTAATGAAAAAAAAAAAACTTCTAACCGAGTGCAAACAAAGCAATTTTTTGTTGCAAATTCCTAAAGGCTTACAGTGAATGTTAACAATTTTTTAGACTTGTGTGCTTAATTCTTTGTAGTTTTTGGTACATTTTTTGTTACGTACAGATTTTCAACTTAGTATTTTGTGATAAGTTTGTATGATGAGGATTAATTTTGAGCTATAACTAGAAAATCACCTGAATAAGATTTTAACATTTTTACCATTTCTCGAAAGATACGTTATCTCATTTTTTATCAAGGGGAAACGCCAGCTATATGCCAAATATCAAGCTCATCGAGTCGTAAATATGATTGTTTAGAATATATCGGGATCTGGTAAATTTCCTGGAAGAAAACTCATACCATACTTTAAACTAAGCATAACGCTACCTACATACCAAATTTCAAGAAAATCCAGCCATCTATACGATAGTTTAGAATAAGTCAGTCCTAGGTCCATTTTCCGGAAGAAAATTTATCCCATATTTTAATCTATGTAAGCATATTACTACTACACACCAAGTTTCGATCAAATCAAGCTATAAATACTATTGTTTAGAATAGATTAGTCCCTGGTCCACTTCCCGGACGAAACTCTATAAACATACCTGAGCAAAACTCTACAAACATACCAAATTTAAAGTAAATCGAGTACTCAAAAGCAAAGCAAGAGTTGGAGTAGGGGTCCCTCTCTCGTTTAGTTTTTTAGTGCCTTATGAAGTAATCTAGTTGGGATTTTTTTTTCAACTACTCAGTTAAAGAGATGTAAAGTGTCATGGGGAGACATACCAAATGGAGGGCATGTGAGAGATATAGTGTGATTTAGTCTGGATAAGTAAGAGTTTAACCTGTTACAGTATCCAGACCGAAGCTGGATAACCCCCTGCGGGTTAGGGGTTTAGAATATGCATACCGGTCGTAAGAGGCGACTAATATGCACATAGGTAATTGACGTGCTACTCGATGGTTGATCTACGGATATGATGCCTCTCACCTCTCATTACCCATCTTCTCCTTCCTCATGGATGGAGGGATGCCATGACCTAGAAGGTTCCACTGGTCATACCAAATCGCTACCACGACAGTCGGGCAGTACCGCAAGGGAGTACCGCAGCGTACCGGGGTCATATCCGGCCAAGGACTGTCAACTTCGGCATCACTCCCCAAAACCTTCGGGGAGTGTTTTGTTGTTAACAACAACAACAAGCTGGGCCATATTGACTCTAGTCTCCCTTAGTAAGGTGCGTTCTTCTTCAGCAATATAGAGTGGAAGACTGTTTAAAACGGGGCATCTGGCAATGGTATCAACCGATTCTGTGGGGTTAAAGCCCGCTTATGATTCCGCAGGTCAAACGGCAAGGTAATATAATGCCGGATCTCGTCATAATGCTTACGGAGATGTTTCCTTATTTTTCTTGAGGGCGGGTCTGTGTCCAAAAGATGACGGTTTGGATGTGCTGGAGCTTGTGGCAGTTCAGAAGGTGTTACCTGCTAGCATTTCCGCGTGCTCTCTTAGATTGAGCAGTTTTGCCTCTTGATAGAGGCGAGACTCAGAAGACATGAGGAGCCATCCCGTAGCAGTTCTGATAGCAGTATTTTGTCTAATTTATTTCTCACATGGTGCATCCATGTCGTAAAGAGTGTCGTCGTAGATTTAGTCAATGATATTGTCAGATCTCGCTCGGTGAAAAACTTGGAAAGGTCGGTTGGGATAGACGACTTCTAAGACTGCAAAAACTTGTTTGAGTCATTTCGAATTTCTGTTCCTAGTTGGGACTATGTTCTGAAGGATATATGTATGAAGTTTAAATTTAGAATACATGAAGCAGACTGTTCTTGGAAGATACTTCTGAGACCCTAAATAACAGTTTTCTTTTTAGAACATGGAACTTTCTTCTACCATCTTTCCAGAATGATCTTTACTCAGTAGCTCTCAGCGCGGTAATTATTTTAATGAGTACTTTATATATGTTAAAAATGTCTTGAAATTCCTATTCCTCTCACATTTTCTTGTAAATTATTAACAAAGAAACAACCATTCAAAACCTTGAAAATATTCTAATCACCCTCACACAACCGCTAAAATTCCTTCTATTCGCCTTAACCTCATTTAAATGCCGCGACAGTGATTGTCTTGCGAACAATTCATAGTCCTGCAATTTTGTTTTCTATAATTATAGAGCAATTTGCTCAATTACTTAACGCCACTCGAACTACAATCCTTTTCTAGATTTCCTGCTTACATTGAAGGTCAAGTCAGGTACATGTACGACTACCATATGTGCTACTATGTGATTTCAATGTATTTTTTTTGTTGTCTTAAACACTTCTTATCCATCGCCTTCGCCTTCATCAACAATGTTGCACTCCCGTGCTAATGGTTTAGCGCAGTCATAAATTCTTGTTTAGCCACATTATTTTTGTTTAAACTGTCTCCTGCAGACATTCAACTAAAATTAGTAAAACGGCTTTGTGGTCGCTTGGACGAGCGATCTGCTATTCCATGCCGTTGCTCGTTACTTTTGGCTCACAACGAGTTTGGTTTTGAAGTGAAGTGTTCTCAAGTACTCTTTGCAGAGTTGTTATTTTTTTTTATGTTCTTGTTTTAGCCAAACTTTAATGCGTTTTGCTCGAGTTCAACCTAACTTGTTTAAAGTTCGTGTTTAATAAAATGTTGAACGAGTTTTTTCGCTTTCAAGGTGTAGCCTAGCTGTTCGACCGGCTGTTGTTGTAGCTACTGTTCAGCTGCTTTGCTTGTTGTTGCTTTTAATGCTGTGGCTGTAGCTGTTACTGTGCTACGAGAGCGCGCCTCTCTGTTGCCTGCGGTTTGGTTTAAATCTGTCTGTCTTGTTAGCTTAGTTCTTGTTTTCCTCGACTTCTTTAGCTTTTGCTATAATTTAATGAAAAAAGCAAAACGTTAAACCACTCTTGCAAGTTTTTTTCCTTCTCTTTACTCTTTTTGGCAAAGTTTGTTTTGCTGCTGTTGAAGTTCTGGTTTTTGTTGCTCACAATTGCAAACGAGTGACTGTTGTTGCTTGAAACTCGTCGAGAATGTGGTTTTGTTGCTTGTTTTTGCAGCTGTTTTGTTGTTGTTGCCATGCTACCGTGATCTTATCGTTGTTTTTTTTGATTATTTTTACTAGAATGTTGTAATTTTTCTTTTCATAAGAAACTAGTTGCTGCGCTTCAACTTGAGTTGTTTTAGTTTTGGGGCCACGAATTTCGTTATTGTTTATTTATTTATTTTTTTTTTCGTTTTTAAGCAATGTGTTTTCTAAGTAAGAAAATGAGATCAGCTAGATCAACAGTTTGAGGATTAGCTAGTAAACATATCGCTGAGTGTCTAGGTTAGTTCAAGTCTTGTGACGCCCTCCTAAAAGTATGACGACAAAGTAAGGCGCAAAGTAGGAAGCAAAATTACACGTTCCTTGGATATATCTTATGTTATATACCTAGTTCTTGTTAATGACAAAAGTACTTCCCAAAGATTTTTTGGGATGATGGACCATAGCCGGAGAAGATTCCGGATTGTTCCGTTGCTTATATAGGACGATACTTTGGGTGTTTGATGGTTTCTGAATTGTTCCGTTGCTTATATAGGACGAGACCTTGGTGTTCGAAGCTTTCTGGATTGCTCCGATGCTTATATAGAGAAATACGTTGGTGTTCAACGGCTTATGGATTGTTCTGTTGCTTATATAGGAAGACACTTTGGTGTTTGAAGCTTTCTGGATTGTTCTGTTCCTCATATAGGAAGAGTCTTTGGTGTTCGACGGTTTCTGGATTGTTCTATTGCTTATATAGGACGAGACCTTGGTGTTCGAAGTTTTCGTTTCCCAAGTGTTCCCTCTTATCCAGCATATCTTGAATTTTAAACTTTGAGGCAAGGTTAGAGTATTTTCGAGTGGTTCCGAGTGCTCTTTCGTGATTCAATACGACTTGCCAACATAGTGTACATAGTTTTACCAGAGCCACTGAACAGAGGACTGTGCCTCTCGCCTCGGCTTCGCTCAAGCGCTACTAAAACTTAAGCTTGTCTTGAATTTGTATTAAGTCTTACTTCCTCTTACTGCAATCTTCTTTATATTTTCCCACATATTTCTTCATTAAGTATCCCATCCGCTTTTCGAGCTCGCCTCTAACTCTAATAGCGCGTTTACAATCGCATTCCAAGCTAAATGGCTAATGCTCTCTTCATTTATTGCCGTGGCAACAACTTTTACTTGCCACTTTGATGCATTTTCTTCTTTATACAAATTCAAATTTTATTTCTTATTGACTTGACTAATTTATGATGGCGTTTACGTACGACGACTTTGGTCATGCATTGTTCTTCTTACATATATTTTTTTATGTGATATGCTGACGCCATTTGCTTGAAAGGCGTCTTTGAAAGTCGTCATCAACAATATATTGTGAATTTTTTTATATAAATCTGCTTTGAAAGCGGGAGGAAATAATTATTGTGCAAAAAAAGAAATTGCGATCATTAAAAAAAACAGGCTTGTCTGTCATCATAATCTCGGCGACAGCTCTGGTGCGCTGTCACTGACTGTTGACTGGTTGGTTTTGCCTGCTGTTTTGCTGCTGCCTGCCTGCCTGCCTGCCTTCGCAATTTACTGGCTGACACTTGAAATTCAACCCATTCGACAGCAGCTCAATTTACTTGCGTGTGCAATAAGGGAAACATATGTGTTGTATCGAGATAAGTACCTAGCTCTGCATATTTTTTTTACTTACCTGAGTGTCAGTAAGGGGCTCCGTAGGTTTAGGTGGGGGGAAGGTGTATGCATAAGTGTAGTCCAGTTTGGCGTTTATCGCTTTTTTTCTTGTGTGTGTAGCTTTTTCAAGAAGTTTACTGCGTGTGCAGTGTTCTGTGAAGAGCATAACAGCTGCTTGATTGCTGGTTTGTTCGTTGTGATTTTTGTTTTTATTCTTATAGTATGTATTTTTTATTTATACTTTTATTTTTTAATATATTTATTTTTTTTTTTTTTTTTGCTATGTTTCCTTTATTTTTAACAACTTCAGTTATCCTTCCAGCTTGTCATATTTTTATTTTTTAACTTTCTCCTAACCTCTTGTGGATCTCGTTGTTTCAGGATTTTGAAGTATCTTCTAGGTTATACTCTTCTTGTTCTCTTCGGTATCGTACATACCTTTTTCGTTTTATTTTTTTCTGTTTCACGATGTTCTCCGTTAAATTTTATATTCTTGTCTTTTAACTTTTTTCCATAACCATTTGCTTCTCTCCACAAATTGCTTTCTCTAATTTTTCTCTCTCATTAACATTTTGAAGTTATTTATTTTTCCTACCGCATTTCATCTTCCCTTCTATCTTCATTGGATTTTCTGAAAAAAGTTCACAACTTTGTTCCTTGTTCGAGTTTCTTGACCGAAGTAGACTTGGGTAGTTCATGAACTAATTAGTTCATTAAACTAGATCATGGAAGTGATCGCGGGAACTTATTTCCAAATTTCCAATGAACTACTTGAAATATGTAAAATTTTCCTCAAATTTGTAGAATTTATTGAGAAAGAAAAAATACCGAGAAACCAAAACGTGTGCTAAAGTAAAATCCCTGTCAACCAGGGATAGCCATAGTGAAAACAAAATCACAAATTAGTGCTGTGCAATACCAAAAATGGCTAGCGGGTAAGAGTAGGCATCGAAATAAAGAGGCATAATTCGATCATTTTCCACGCGAATTAACAACTCATGGGTTGAAAAAAACCTCGCTGAGCAAAATTGCCTACTTTTTTATCCTCTTTTTTGGTAAGCGCGACCCAGTAATTTCCCAATATTTTATCCGCTGTTGGTTAGCAGTGTTTTTACTACCCTACATAAGGTGTTATTTGTTTCCTTTGAGAGTCAACTGCAAAAACACGTTGAAAAGTGTAGGAGGAGGTATAAACAGACTCTTTTCCGGATTTTTGAGGCCAAAAGGCATGTTTTGATACACCTCCCAACATTTTTGGGCGTGTGTTAGTAGTTATTTCTTAAGGAAAATAAATACAAATAACTGAACTAATTGAACTAATCCCTGCGGGTTAGGGGTTTAGAATATGCCCGAGGTAGGTATGCCGGTCGTAAGAGGCGACTAAAATCCACGAAATCGTTCCGAAGAGAGTCGGGCAGTACCGCAAGGGAGCACCGGTACGTACCGGATTCATCCGCCAAAGGACTGTCAACATCCGTACAACCCCTGTCTCGTCTGTCACGTCACTTTTTATAAGTGGATCTTCCGACTAGGCAGGGCAAAGTATGGCTAACACAACAACAAAAACTAAAAGCGAACTAAATGAACTATTTCATTTTGGTGAGCTAGTTCGAAAACTCCGATCACTTTAATGAACTAAAATCATCATTTTTTTAAATCTTTTCTCGTTACCAGCTCTCGCTGTTTGTGCTATTTTTATTTTTGCTTGTTCCCATTTCCGTTTTAGCTTTTTTTCGACTGCAGGCCCTTACTACTTTGCCCTTCTAAATATGTTTGCCTTTCTTGCATTCGTTTTTGTGTTTTTTTTTTTTTTTGTGTGGATCGTATGTCCGTCCATTCCCCCTTTTGTTTTTATTCACGCAAGCAACACTTCAAAACCGGCTTGACTTGATACTTGACGACGCGTTGTGCTCACTTGCAACAATGGAAACAAATTCTCCCTCGTTTTACAAGTAGTGCATGTTCTCTGCTCTCAGCTGCATTCTTGCTTGCTTTTATTGACTTTTTGTTGTTATATTTCTATTGTAAACCATACGTTTTGCCGGCTGTCATTTCCAATTGGTAATTATACGCATTTTTCTTACACTCTGCCCTTTTGAATGGGATTGCATTTTTTCTGTTTTACTGGTTTTCTCTTTTGTATTCTAATTTTGTATGATTTTTGAAGTTGATTGTTGCAATTTGCTGCATTCACTTCATACCTAAATAATTTGTAAAAGTTTTTTTAAATTTTTTAGCAAACATACCTATGATTCCAACGACCTTCTTTCCTTGCTTGGGATTATTTTTTGTAATTTTTTTTTAGCTTGGTTCCAGCTTACCTTACTTAGGTATTTAGTGTTGGGCCCTCTTATAAGATTATTTTTGGTACTTGCCGAGTAATCCAGGCATCTACCGTTTCACACTGTGCTATATAATCTATCTTAGTTATTCAAAAGTTGTTTTCTCAATTTCCAAATTCATAATCTAGCCAATTTTTCTCTCGATATTCCACTTCTGAATTATTTTTTTTGCAAAATTTTATTCCCTCGCCACTTTTGCTGTCTACTTTTTTCTCTTATTCTTCAACTTAACTGATAAGTCACTATATTATCATTCATTATTTTCCATAGCCGGCAAACTTACTTATCTACTTATTTACACGTTCCTATAATAAATACTAAATTTGTGAATCATATGTTTATTCTTTAGCTACCATAACGAATGAAAACTTGTCATCTTATTGCACTTTCCTTATCGTTCTACGTTTGAAGCTTCATAAATTTGTTTGTGTATATTTCACGATAATATGTTTACGTAACGTAAATAATTCGAAGGGGATTTTAGAAAAATAAATATTTAAGTTAGCTTATCAGTAGAAGATATTACTCGGTGCTTTTGAAACGCTATTGCAAAACTAGTAGGACTTTTAAATACCTTAAACTTCAAATACCTTTATATATTAAGCACAATTAAGGAATGTCTAGAAAAGAACAGTAAATAAAGGAACGGAAACAGCAGGAATGGATAGGAAACAAAAGGGTAGGAATGGAAAGGAAAGAAAGGTAGGATAATGAAAAAGGTAGGGAAAGGAAAAGAAGGGAAAGAAAATAGATAAAGGGGAAAAAGGGGTCACATTAAGGCCATTTCGATATCATATTGGGGTTGTTTTGGAAACACTTTGAGGTCATTTTGGGATATTTTTG
This sequence comes from Campiglossa producta, assembly GCA_964058755.1. Lineage (NCBI taxonomy): Eukaryota > Metazoa > Arthropoda > Insecta > Diptera > Tephritidae > Campiglossa > Campiglossa producta. The sequence goes on from CAXKVI010000005.1 coordinate 7,289,143, forward strand.
AGGCCGTATTAAGGTAATTTTTTTTACAGATTTTTTGTTTAAAGGATAAATGAAATAATGGAATTTCTTAGTATATCAACAATCACGTGCTTTTGTATAGGGTGGGGCGTGGTTGGACTACTCCTGTAAATCACCAAAAATCACTATGGGGGGGGGTCCCAAAATGCCCTAAAGTTGATCACTTGATTTATGGACGCTCCCCTAGGAGAAGCTGAAGCTTTTTATAGCGGTGATCATCGCGAAAGAAATCCAAGCTCGTTGCGTAGTGTGAGCTTTTTTAACACCCGTGGTATCCAATTTTGGCAAAGTATTTCTGGACTTTCAATAGCTCTTCGAAGGTCACGAGACCCGCAACAAACTTTGGAAGGTCTCCTTTATGGTACGAGCTTTATGCAGACCTGACCATAGTTCAGCGAATTAAAGCCCAAAGGCTCCGCTGGCTGGGTCATGTTATGCGAATGGACAAAGAAGCTCCAGCACAGAAGGTTTTTCTATCGACACCCGAATTCGGCAGCTGAGGAAGGGGGAGACGTCGACTGAGATGGAAACAAGAAGTGGAGGATGACTTGAACTCCCTTGGGGTTTCTAGTTGGCGTCAGTTAGCACTGAAAAGGAATGAATGGCGTGCCTTTGGAAGGTCTCCTTTTTTGAGTTCGGAAACTCACCATTAACTATTAAATTGTAAAATATTTAAACAACAAAAAATATATGTAAAAGTAAAAAAATGCCAGACCCATTACCATGTGGAAAAAATCTCGATACATCGTGCGGTTTTTTGTTTTTCGCCGCTTAATTTGTTTACTTGCAATTTACAGAGCAAAATAAAAATAAAATCATCGCAAATATAAACGTAGTACCTCGCATTGGAAACGTTTATAAAATTCCTGCATTTTAAATGTAAAATCGTAAGAACCACAGACATATATGGGCAGCGAGGCAGGAAAACGACGTAGCTTGGTTTGAGCGCTGCCTAGAAGTCGCATCTTCTTTTAAGCGAATGCGAGAATGAAGGCAACCAAACTTGGCTGTCTGTGAGCTTTTTATGGCATCATACGAGTAGACTAAATAAATGAAAGCAATTTTTTATTCTTTCTTGGCAAATTGTATGATTGACTGACGAGCAGACGAAGCGATTAAGTGTTTATATTTTTATTTCTGGCTGAGTAATCAAGCGATTTGTATTTCGTTTCTTTTTTTTTTTTGCGTTTTAAAGTTGGGTGCGACTTTGTTTATAAATTGATAGTTAAGGTAATGATGTGGAAGATGTTTTGGAATTATTGTGAAGGCGTTTGTGTTGAATTTGTTGTTGCTCCTTATTCTAATTTGGTATTATCTAATTGTCGCTCATTTGTCATAAAGAATCAATTTCTTAGACGACAATGTCATGTTTAGATTGAGAATGAAATTTGATAGCATTAGGGCCGCAGTAGTGGTTCTAAAGTAATATCGTAGAATATACCCAATTCCTATGAGGCAGTAATAATATGGTGGGGAGTGATGTCTTGGAAGCTTTCTCTACTGTAGTTCCCATTTACTGAACGCTTTAATGTTTTTTTTTTTTTTTTTTTTTGTTTTTTTTTTTTTTCGAAGTGGTTTTATTTCTGGTTTTGATTACTTCGTAGCCTTATCAGCTGACTCACACATATCTCGATTCGTCACGTTCGTGTTGACTCAAGTGATAAAATTTATTACAAATTTTTATCAACAGTTTCAAGTTGTTTTTATGGCTATCTGAGCTATTTTTATAAATACAAAGCAATGTAGGTTTGAGTGAAATGGATAAGGTGGGTGTTTGTTAATAATTCTAAAACTTACTTCTCTGAGAAAAAAAATATGAAAATTAAAAAAAAAAAATTTGAAAATATAGAAAATATACAAAATATTTTTAACAAAAAAATTTAGTAAGAAAAAATAATAATACACAAATTATAAGATATTGAAAGATTTCAACAAAAAGTTAAAACTCAAAAATAAAAAAAAAATTAAAAAAGCTAGAACAAAAAAAAAATTAAAAAAGCTAGAACAAAAAAAAAAAATGAAAAAAGCTAGAACAAAAACAAAAAAAAAAAATAAAAAAAAATAAATAAAATATATAAAATAAAAAAAAATCAAAAAACTAAAAAAAAAAAAAATCATAAATTAAACAGAAAAGAAATTAAAAATTAAAATGAAAAAAAATATAAAAAATAAAAAATAAAAAAAAAAAACAAAATAAAAAAAAACAAAATAAAAAAAAAAGATAAAACAAAAAAATATGAATGAAAAAATAAGAGCAAAACCTGTTTCAAAAATTAAAAAAAGTTTGAAAAAAATTATATTCCATTAAAAAAAAAGCAATAAAATTAAATAAAAAGATGTAAAAAAACAATAAAATCAAATTAAAAATAATAAAAAAAAAATAAAACACGAACAAAATATTAAAAAACCAAAAAAATAAAAAAACTTAAGAAAATTATAAATTAAACAGAAAAGAAACTAAAAATAAAAAAATTGAAATAAAAAAAAATAATATAAAAAAACCAAAACTAAAAAATGTACTAAAACTGATTTAATATTAAAATAAAAATTTTGTAAGTTACAAATTTAATAAAAAGATTTTAGTAAAAAAATTAAAGTAACAAAAAAAAATTGAATGAAAAAAAAAATTAAAATAAAGAAACCAAATTAAAAAAAACCAAAATACAAAAAAAAAAACAAATTAAAAAAAACGTTAGAATAAAAAAGTTTGTAAGTTAAAAATTTTTATTCAAGAAATTTAAATAAAAAGATTTTAATAAAAAATTAAAAAAAAATAACATTTTGAAAAAAAATTATATAGACACTTGAATTTAAAAAAAGTTTATTAAAAGAAATAGTAAAATTAAAATAAAGAAAATTACAACATAAAAAATTTAAATCAAAACTAAAAAATGTTTGTTAAAAAAATTGATATTAAAAAAAAATATAAAAAAATTAAAAAATAAAAAAATTAAAAAAATTAAAAAATAAAAAAATTAAAAAAAAAAAATTAAAAAATAAAAAAAAATTAAAAAATAAAAAAATTAAAAAAAAAAATAAAAAATAAACAAAATTAAAAAATAAAAAAAATAAAAAAAAATTAAAAAAAATAAAAAAAAATAAAAAATTAAAAAATTAAAAAAAATAAAAAAAAATAAAAAATTAAAAAATTAAAAAAAAAAATTAAAAAAAAAAAATTAAAAAAAAATTAAAAAAAAAATAATAAAAAAAATAAAATATGTATAAAAAAATTAAAACAAATTTAAAAAAAATTAAAAAAAAATTTAGAATTAAAAAAAAAAAAAAAAAAAAAAAATAAAAAAAATTAAAAAAAAAATTAAAAAACTAAAAATTAAAAAAAAGTTTTAAGAAAACTAAAAAAAAAATATAAATTTAAAATAAAATTAAAAAAAAATAATAAAATTGAAATAAATCACAATTATTCAGTATTAAAAAACCAAAAGTATAGTAAACGTATTTTGTATGTGTTAACATTCCTATTCTGCTGATAAAATCGTTTATTTCCATAAAAGCAAAAACAAAAAAAATAATAAAGCACGAATCGCACGCCAGCTGAGATGAGGTAATGCCCTTCGTTTGATTTGCTAATTTAATAGAACTCAATTGAATAAATGCTTTTTGCCTATTTTAGCAAGAAGAGTCAGCAAAAAAAAAATAAATAAATAAAAATTGTGAATAGTAAACAAACAAGCGTAAATAAAAATAAGTCAGGAAAAATTAAACGCAAAAAGAGAAGTAAATGCTCTTTCCGGCATCAAATCAACACAAACGAGATAAAACGTAATTTACAGCAAATCTGTAGTAAAACTTGAAATAGTGTGACAAATGAAATACTTTAATCAAATAACAAATAATAAAAAAAAATATTGCACTGCTAACCCCAGCTGGCAACGACGGAGTATAAAAATAGTATGTAGAATATGAGACATCTGTAACTGACTATCAAATGATTGAAATTAAGTGGAAACTCGTTTAAAGTTCACTCTACTTGATTGACTAGAATGGCGATGAGTCAAAGCATCTGGCAGAGATAAGTTAGGGATGCGCTTTTCGATTTAGAAAAAAAAAAAAAAACAAATCGCAAAAAGTCTTTCAAATATCCTCAAGCAGCCCAAAATCATTCGCCACCACTGTTACTTAATTGCTTCAAAAAAAAAAAAAAAAAAAAAAATTCAAATTTTCGCGTGACTGCACCCATAACTCACTCAGACGTCGAATAATTACCCATTTGCTATTCAAATTCAATTTAAAGAAAGCTTGAACTTCTTTGTTGAATTGTTTAAAAATTCAGCCTTTTGATTTGTGATTCCCGTTGGAATTTCAAAAATTCTTATTTGCTTTTTATAGCATTCTTTTGGCGTGTTTTTTTTTTTTGCTCAGAACTTCAAACAAAATTGCATTTCATGTGTTTCAACCCAAATATTAGTTAGCTACAGTGATGAGAAAAATAATAGCAGAACATTGTATTGACAACTGGAGCTTTGTTTTTATTAATTTTCAAACTCTGTCTTCAATCTCTAGTCGGGTTTCATGTCTCATTAGGAGAACGTCTCATCTCTAAGGTCTCATCTCCGTCGACAATGATGCTCTTTGTTTATCCCTCAGTGCACCCCTGGACATCCTATAACCTCGGCTCAGTTCTGATGTGCTGATAATTTTTTCGGCTCTTCGAAACGGATACGTACGACTATTGCTCTCCCAAAAAAATTTCATAGCGCTTTTTTCTCACACGCCACTGCTCCTACGAATATGCTCACAAATATCAACATCGTCGGTACTATTCCTACTTTCTGGAATAATAATTTTTTATCAGCTACAATTCAGTGGTGCCCGTGAGGCCGCCTATCTGCCATATTTGTTTATGTAATGCATTGCTGCACTTTGTACTTTGGTGCTTTTTCTTACTCTTCTTCTTCTTCGACTCCCGTTGGCTGCCACCATTCACAGTAGCTATTTTTAATATTTACAGCTATCTTGCTGCTCGTTCGCTTGCTAGCTTCTGCTCTTTCGTTTGTACTTCTGGAGTTTCGTTTTGCCTGCTCCAGTTCATTCATGCGTTCATGTACAGCTCTAGTGACTTAAGTTACGGCGTATGTTATGTTATGATTTTACAGGAAATTATCTGTTTTTTTTTTTTTCTGAAACGAAAAAAAAATTAATCTCATCTGCTTGGCTTGTTGTCGATTCAGCGACTTGCGTCTTTGTTGTTTGCCGTACATGTTGTGATTGAATTCTCAGTCATCTTAGACCTGTAAATCTAACTGTTTTTCTGTTGTAGGTACAACATATTTCTACCCAGGTATATATTTTTTTTGTGTAGTTTTTTTTTTCTATGCATTGGCATTAAAAGTGCATTCACACCAATTTTATTTTACATCTCACTTCCCATTTACATTCGATAATCTTCGTTTGGCTAGCTTAACACTGACGTTTCAGTGTCGATAACTTAACACTTAGGCCCGTTGTGATACCACCAACACTAGGGAAGTCAATCCCAGGACTTTGCCGTATGGAAAATTCCTGTGTTGCCCGGATTCTCCACATATCAGAATCCCGGGACTGGCACTCTTAAACCGATATCGTTACATCGCCTCAAACCATTTGGATGATTTGATGAAGACCAGCAAGTCTTATGTGTCCAGCTCCGCAACCTGGCATAGGCTAACCGGAAGGGAACTTCCGAAAAGCGCATTCTCGGTAGTCTGAAGGAGAGCTCAAAGTCCAGATCCTTTGAAAACCCCTTCCTGCAACTCTGCCTCTAACTTCGAGCCATTGGTGTGAATAGAAATGCCGCTGGACACCGATCCGTTCTTTCCCAGTCTTCATTGCTGGAAACGTTTATTCTGAAACAGCTATTTCCGATTGTTTGGTCGCAACCCCTTCGGGTTACGGGTTTAGAATACGCCCGAGGTAGCTATGCCTGTCGTAATAGGCGACTAAAATCCACTTCGACCGCGGCTACGGAGTCTACGAAATTGTTCCCAAGAGAGTCGGAATACTGTAGTGTCCAGCAGTGCTTGTGCTCCAGCCGGACTGATTCGCTGAAGCTTGACTCGCTGCTTAGGTCCCATTGAGAGCAAATTTCTCGAGCACCAAAAGAACAATGACACTATCAATCGCTATGTCAAACTTTATACTAATGGGGGCAACACACGTTTCAGTTACACGTTTTTTTCAAGACCGCAAACAATGTGCAAAATTTGTTCGCTTGTTCCACTCTTGGTTACAATTTTTAATTATCATTCTCTTATTCATTTTTCAGCTAATTGCTTATTCGCAAAAATCCTATTTTCTGTTTAACATTTCTTTAAATATTTACAGTTAAACTAATGACTTTTAAATGCCTTTTTAATTTAATTTATTTGCGGAAACGTTAAAAATTGCGTTTGACCGCTATAATCTAAATATTTTTTCGCGTGACCCAAAAAAAGGCAAGACTAATGAACTTTAATTTATTTATTTTAGTTTTTATTCACACGCTTATTTATTATTTTTTGATTTGTTTATGTAATTAAGTAAAAGTTTATTTTTGTTTAACCGACTATTTGTTTTGCCAGAAAAGTTAATTGATTAGCTTTTATTTAGATTTTCCAGTTTATGTTTACATATTATTTAGTTTATCTTTGTTTTTGTAATTGTACATATTTACAAAAGCAATTTCCGCCTTGCAACAAATCGTTTAGTCCAGGCATAGCCACGTAGTGACTCTTTTGGCTCGCTGTGGCTCACAAAAAAAAGCAGATTCGCAGCAAAAGTACGAGAAATAGGTATGACGTGGTTGTTGTATGGCTCAGTAGGTTGAAATCTCTGGTTACCCCTAGTTAAGTCGGCTCAGTAGGTTGAAATCTCTGGCTATCCCTAGTTTATTCGGCTCAGTAGTTTGAAATTTCTGGCTAGGTTGTAAACTCTGGCTACCCCTATTTTAATCGGCTCAGTAGGTTGTAAACTCTGGCTACCCCTCGTTTAGTCGATTACGAGGTGAGCTACATTGTTGATGTAAATTTATGTAATTGAATTACGGCATTACTTGCTACTCAATCATAAATGATTGCCAATTGCCAATGTATTTATATAGCTCGAATTGACGCGCGAATGATAGATTGCAAAAATATAAAAAATAAATTATCAACCCAACAAACCATGAAGTTAGATAACGATTAGAGTACAAAAACCATGAAATTAGATTTTGACTAGAGGCACATACATTTTAAATTAAATTAAAACTTTTCGGTTTAAAATTAAAACTTTTTGGTTTGAAAATTAAAACCTTTTCGGTGTACAATTCTTGTTTTGTTTTCATTTATTTTTGAAAGCTTATTCAAGATTGAATTTTGCCCACAACATTCATGTGTGCGATGAGACTTACACTAGTTATCTAAGTCGGAGGAGGGGCGTAAAAGTAGGTCGCCTCCCCATTGGTGCACCCTGGGTAATGCTAAATGACCTACATGGCCTACACGGCTAGTTTCTTGTATTGCCGGTTCTACGAGAACAGTACCAGTGCTTGTGCTGTACCCATCGTGCCGAAACGACCCGGGCCGTTTTCTTATATCGACCCGGCCAAGAGCAATACACTCGGGGTGACCCTGTCTGACATTTGGGCAGGGCTACACCTCGCTACAGCAACAACAACAGGGGTTTACTCAAGGCATCTGGACCTTGAGCTCTCCTACCGGATCATTGCAGTCTCTCCCAGGCTAAAGTCTCAGCAATCAGCGGTTTAGATAGATAATCGCACTATCGGACAGGATATCGTTATTTTTTACGACAGCCAAGTGACTATTAAATCTCTTGGCTTTTACTGATTCAACTCTAAACTGAAGCTCAGCTGTCCTCGATCTCTTTAAGAGATAGCCCAACAGAAGTGCGTAAACCTCACATGAGCCCCGGTACACAGGGACATTGAGGGGAACTGTAGGGATACGCTCATACTACAACCGTCCTTTTCATCTGACATTATCAGAGAAATTCGACCGCATACTATTTTAACGGGAGGGCAAATTTTGTTTACATTCGAGTGAAATCGGATGAAATCGGGGACCTCATTTAAAACATTTGTGTGTGGATGTGTGTCTGCTGCCACACGGCAAAAGTCGGTTGCAGTGTGAGCCTAGCCTAAGGCAGACGAACTCGCTAGGCAGGGCACGGATTAGCAGGTTCTCGGGATGAAGAGGTATGTCGTTTGCCACACCCACCCCGTCAACCCAACGAAAGATGGCTACCATCCGCAGCCGGATATCCAAACAAACCTGGCCAAAATGGGATCTTAAAAGATCTAGACACATTTACGCTCTAAAAAGGATTGAAATCTCCGTATTAAAAGGGAGTTTTCAACCGGGTACTGGCTTATTGGTAGGCACGCAGCAAGGCTTGGTGTGCCCCACCGACGATGCTGTAGGAGTTGCAAAGATGGTGAGAAGGCGGGCCTTTTAAACCTGGTCTAAGTTGCAAAAGCATTTTCGTCTGCAGTATATGGAAAAATAGGTTCTTGTTTCCTACTAAACGCATTCTTAGAATCATTAATATTCCACGCTTTTACATCATTGCTTTCGAATTATTGTTAAAGCTCACTTCGACTCACCAAAACAGAATTCCTAGTACCACAATTTTATTCTCCATAGTATCGTAAAGTAGTTTCGTCGCGTTTCGCATATAAATTTGCGCCGAAAATTTATGTTCAATAAAGTTGTAGATACCACAGCTGCTGGTGTGGCGGCATAATGCACAACATACACGTACAACAACTTTATGTGACTCTGTCATTTGGCATTGCATGCTCTGAATTCTTGCTTGCCATATGTAAAAGTAGTATTGATAGTATTTTGTATGAACTTTGCTATCGTAGCTAACGAAATATTGGAAAGGACTATAAAATATGCTGCTGGAAGGAATATTCGCTTATCGTTTGGTTTGCTAGAGTTGTATTCTTCTTCTTGCTGTTGTTTCAACCGTCTCTGCCTTTGTAGATTTGTTATTCCTCAATTTCTTACTTACCACTTTTATTCTGGCAGGTATCAAAGAGTTTGACATACATATTTGAATAAAATTTATTCTCTGAGTCACCCTGTAATAGCATAATTTTTCAAATTTATGAAAGAATTTTAATGAAAAAAACGAGCCTTGAAGTAACTAACAAAACTTAGAGTTAAAAGCAAACATAAAACCAAATTATAATGTATAAAAAACTGCAAAAAACGTAAACTAAAAATTTTGCGCTACCGGTGTTTCCAAACAAACGACCGTGAAGAGTTTGAAGGCACGTTCAACAGTTGCGAACTTGCATCTAACCACATAAACATAACACTTCAAGCTCATATGTATGCGCTCAACTCTATTAAAGTGTTATCTTGTATCTCGTGCGCTTTAACAGTTATTTCTGTAGTGCACACTAACATGAAATTTTATTAAGTTACCTGGCTTCAACGCTACTTAAGTATGCATGCACTTGAACATATGTAAGTTACTTTACTAAGTAGGTAATTTCTTAATTAGTTACTGTTAGTTTGGTTTTTAGCTTCCAACACCGCCAACACTGACAGTGGTGTTGGCTTGTTAAGTTTTTTTTTTGTTGTTGTAATTTGATTGGTGGGTGTTCCATGATCTTAGCAAATTTGGTTTGTTTTACATGTATTCGAAGTCGTGGCTTATGTCGGTGGGGGGTAACAACACTAAGTGCAGTTGCTGATGTTCATAATTGACTTTACAACTTAATTGCCAGCTAATGTTGTCTACGGGAATTGACAGTTAACGGTAGTTGCTGTTAGCAGCAGGTGATTTGGGTTGCCGGATAAACAATTACTGTTAATGAAATAAAATTTTTTGAATATTTTATTGAGCTTAAAGTAAGGCTTGTTGAAGAAACAGCGTACATTATTATTCACTGCCATTATTTTATGAAAATCGCTCTCTTAAAATAAACAGGAATTGTAACTGAAATCAAAATTTAAATTTTGCACCACCCTGTTGTGTCTAGCATCAAATATATATTTTGTTAGAAACGGCTCCAATATGTGATACCAAAGTTTTCAATCTCAAAATAAACAAGAAATAAAATCAGATTTTAAATTTGGTATCACCCTGTTTTGTCTAGAGAGAAATGCTTAGCGGCTTATTTCCCCTATCTTGTACAGTTGGTTATACGAGTTTTAAGCGAGTCATTACAGCGGTTCATTCTCTAAAAATTACCATGAAATTTAATTGAAAGCAAAATTTAAATTTTGCAACACCCTGTTATGGCTACAGTTAACTTCCTAGCGGTGAATTTCCACCCTAACTAGCCTTCTACTTGAATTAAAAATTTAAATTTTAAGTCTCGAAGTTGCGTTTTTCCAAGTTTTCTATTTATCAAAAAAAGTGGAAAATAAAACAGAATTTAAGTTTCGTATCACCCTGTTGTGTCTAGAATAAAACTCTTTAACGGTCTATTCCCCTTATCTCATACATTTTCTTACACGAGTCGTTAGCTCGCGAAAACCAAAATTCGCTCTATTAAAATAGACAACAAATTCATTGAAATCAATATTAAAATTTGTGTATCACCCTGTTGTGTCTGGAATAAAGTTTCCAACGGTTTCTTTTGCTTATTCTATACACATTGAGAGCGTAGTCATCTAAATCTTTAAACTCTAAATCATGTTCTTTACTAACTAAATTTCAACGTTTAAGAACCAAGTAAGCACAACCTGGAAGGTTCTGTTTTAGGCCCAGGGTTGCATTTGGATACTTTTAAAAGGCAGCGCTCGCGCAAATATGTTTTCATTGGCGCTGAAAAAAAAGCAGAATGTGCTCTCTAAATCAAAGCTCAACATAAAATTATAAACACATTCAACAAAAATTAAACTACAGAATCACCCTGTGATTTTCATAATAAACGTTAATAGTACATTTACACCACACTAAATTTGGCGAATTCAAATGAGCCAGCTCGACACAGTTTACACTGGCAAATTTGCATGTGGATTTACTTGTTCGGCAAATGAGGTCAAATGTGATGGAATTACAAATTCGGAAAATGAGATTTGTATGGAAAAAAGCGCCAAATTTGCAAAAAAAAAAAAAGAAATATCACACAAAATTAGTTCAGCTTGAGTTTTAGGGCTGCATTTGAAGTTAATAGAAAATTTACATTATTTCAAAAACCTCATCGGCTTGGAATCGCTGCATCATGATGGCAATTAAGGAATGACATATTCACGCCTCTCTAAATCAAAGCTTACTTAGGCATAATTTACTTACGCCTTAATTCTTTTGCAACACTTCTTCAATTTAGATACGCTGGCTTTTATTGCGTATTTGCTTTTGTGTCATAGGCAATTAATTGTATATTTTTTTTTTGAAATTTGCTATGCAACTTTTGTCGCTCTAATTTTACAACGTACACAAGTCAAGATTACTGCGGCGCAACGCACATATTATATATTCAAGTGTCAAAGATCATTAAACTGACGAGTGTGTTGTCATTGTCACCCTGTGCCTAGAAATGCAAGTCGTTTACACTTGTACAGTCGCGAGTGCTTCTATTGTGTAGAGGCTAGTACTTAAGCCAGTTCAGTAGCCCAACAATGCAAGGTTATATTTACACATTAGACAGACGAGTTTACTGATCTGACAGCAAGATCCGCTCTAGGCCACAGAAGGGCACAACAAACTCAAGCGCATGCCTAAGTGATACTCAAGCGCTTTTCAATGCAATTTATCAGTAGTGCGCTTGTAAAGTGTGCAAAAAATAGATTTTAAGAGCTTTAAGCGCTTAAGAAAACTAGTCTAGAGCTGCTGTATCTATTGTGCTCATTTATCACAGTCAAGCGACAGGACAGTTTAGCACAGCTGCGCTACTTTTTTTCTTTCTATTTTTCTGTCTGCTTAGTTTGAATTGTATGAATTTTTTCTTTGCAACCAGCGCCCAGCTGTCATGTTTTGTGTCAAATGCACAAGTGTCAATTATTGTTAGGCAAGCATATACATAACTTGTGCTTGATCAGTCAAAGTATTTGCGCGAGAAATGTCAACGGCACGCACGACCTTGATAAACAATTCGTGTGCATATGAAGTTAACTAGCGCACAATTGTTTTTTTTCGAGCATCTGAAACTAGTATAATTAATTAGTATCTGGGTGAATGAGCTTGCTCGGTGCTATCAATTTAGCGCTTATTTTACTTACCCAAAACGACCCTAAAATAATGCCAAAATAACCCTAACATTATCCCAAAAAGACCCTTAAATGTTCCCAAAATTATCGCAAACTGAACCCAAAACGTCCCAAAAAATGATCCCAAAATGATTCGAAAACGACCCCAAAAAGACCCTTAAATGTTTCCAATATGATCTAAAATTGGACACAAAATGACCCAAAAATTATCCCAAAATCATCAGAAAATTACCCCAAAATGATCTCAAAAATAATCCCCAAGTGACCCCTAAATGATCCTACAATAACGCAAATATGATCCCAAAATACACAAATACAATACGGTAAAATGGTAACCCTGGGCGGCAATCCAACTTGAAATTATTTTAGTTAGTAAGTCGGCGAAAATACCTTTCATTCAATACCCTTAGTGGCATATCTTGCTACAAAATTTAAAAAAAAACGAGATAAGTGGCAACCCTGTAAACCGTCCCAAGTGGCAACTTCCAAGTGGTTAGTCTTAGAAACAATAATACTATCTCTATGCCAAATTCATTTAAATCGGTGAAATCGGTTTTCGAAATAGTACCGGATATACAAATATACTGCGGTAAGGTGGCAACCCTACTTGAAAATATTTTAGTTGGAATGTCGCCGAAAATAACTTTCATTTGATACCTATATTGGCATATCTTGCTGCAGAATTAAAAAAAAATGAGATAGGTGGCAACCCTGTAAATCGTCGCAAGTGGCAACCCCCTAGTGGATATTCTTAGAATCAATAATACTATCTCTATGCCAAATTTCATTCAAATCGGTGAAATCGGTTTTCGAAATAGTACCGGATATACAAATATACTGCGGTAAGGTGGCAACTCTAGGTGGCAACCCCACTTGACAATATTTTAGTTGGAATGTCGCCAAAAATACCTTTCATTTGATACCTATATTGGCATATCTTGCTGCATAATTTAAAAAAAATGAGATAGGTGGCAACCCTGTAAATCGTCGCAAGTGGCAACACCCAAGTGGATATTCTTAGAATCAATCATACTATCTATATTCAAAGTTTCATCCAAATCGGTCAAGCGGTTCCCGAGATAGTCCGAATATAAACTCGTTTGTGAGAAGGCCGATTTTGAAAATAGACGGTTCAAATACAAGTTTAGCTCGTTTAAAGTTATAAGATTTGCTAGCAAATATTTCGTTTATTTCATGGAGCTGCTATTTCTATGTACAATCTTTTTTTTTTTTTCATAGCATGCTAATCCATTTTTAATTTCTCCTTTTCATCTTTCTTTACAGCCAAATGAATCTGGTTTCGTGCTACTCGGTGATCTCTCATTGGAAACTTCAACCGATTCGGATTATGATGATTTCTCCATGTGCCCACCATCTCCCTGCGATGTTGAATTTGAAAATGCTAATATTGTGATCGATGGAAAGTCAAGTATTCGACAGAAACCCAAAGAAGCAGCGGTAAGTAGAATGGATACGAAAATATTAACTTCATAGTCTCACAATGTTACAACTCGCTACAAGAAGCAACATTAGCGCGCAATTCATTTATCATTATTAACCGTTGAATGACATTCGTGGAAAAAAACAAGACAAAGAACAAAGAAATCGAGTGAAGTGAAGTGTGTTGCGGAAAGACTTGAGTGTAGACATTTTGAATAGGGTTATGGTATCTTTGCCACTAGACCATATGGGAATTACTTTTTGTGTACTGAAATTTTTGTATTCTTTTTTTTTTTGGTCATTGAGAACTGCAAAGTTTATAATTTTTAATTTATGATTATGAACTTTTTTTATGGCGTAAAATAATTTTTATTACTGTGACGATTTGTTAAGCTTTTAGGGGTTTCTGGGAATTCTGTGTTTAGAAGGGACTTTTTCATTTGAATTTTGATTAGATTAATATGTGACTTTTTTTAGTAAGTAAAGGAAAAAGCTACTTAAACAGCCTTCTTAGAACTCAATCAGCTTGGGCATAAAATCGAAGATTGTTGATGAAATGGTTAGATAATGACCTGAAATTTCTAAGGAAAATTGTAGATATATTTGGGAAACTAGGTTGCGATAGGCCAAATGAGGTGAGATTTCTAGAATAAGTGTGGATAAAAAAAGAAGTGGCTTTCTTCTTGAACCAAGCAGGTCTGTAGTTATTTGTTTCACAGGGCTAATCACAGAACATAAGTAGTTCTTTTTAACTAATGGTCCGACGATGGATCATGCGAACCAGCTTCGTTCGCAGAAGAAATTCGATTCAATAGTCTTTGTCGACATTAAAAACTACATGGGTACAAGATTTATCAGATTTTTCGGGAACACTTTTACTATTTAGTTTTTCGAACCTAGAGAAAGTTGATCACTGAACACTCTACATATGTTCTAACTAGAGTTTGCCCAGTGGTTGAAATTCAACCACAAAACTATTTATATCACAACTTTTTCCCTTCTCTTCCGTTCCCTTCCCTTCCTTTAATTTATTTTCCTCTTCTCTATTTTCTTTTTCTCCTCTTCTCTCCTCTCCTTTCCTTTCCTGTTCTTTATTCTCCGTTTCTTTAGTTTCCTTACCTATCTTTTCGTTTCTTTACTTTCCCTTCCCTTCCTTTCATTTTTTTTCATCCCTTTTCATTCCTGACCTATCATTTCTTTTATTTTCCGTCATTTTTCATTCCTCTCCTTACTTTACTTTCCGTTCCTAAACTTTCCCTTCCCTTTCATCCCTTTCCTTTCTTTTTTTATATTTTCCTTTCTTTTCCATTCCTTTACTTTCCTAACCTCTCCTTTCCGTTCCTTTACTTTTCCTTCCCCTCCTTTCCTTTTCTTTCCTTTCTTTCCCTTCCCTTACCTTTATTTTCCACAACTCTTGTTCTCACTCAACTCCAATAAAGTGCAAATGCCTACACACACAACAGCGGCTCTATAGAGTGAATACATGTTTAGCATTTGTAGTTGTGTAACTTTGAAATTAATCTTTTCATATTATAATTAATTTTTTTTAATTTTTGGTTTGTTGATGCGCACACAGCCGGAGGAGACCTATCGATACATATAGAATTTTATATACTTTATAATTGTGGTTATTGGAAAAAGGGGAAAAACTTTTGAGCTTTGCGCATTTATATAAAAGATGCTCCCAAGATGTCGTATGCCGACAAGCTCCATTTGCAGAGCTTTGAAACTCATATGAAATTCGATTGACACATTCCTTGCCGATATCCAGGATTGCAGCCAAATTTGCTCGAGTTTTTGGGTATTTTTCTCGGTAATAGGAAATAACCAAGCATTTTATGTCTCTTTTTGTACTTTCTATAATGGCTAAAAAGACTTCCGTAAGCTCTGGCAGTCATCCTGTTTTTATAATCTCGTATCAATCCTCCCTCCTCTTCTGCCGGATTCTTGCAGCAAAGGAGGGGGCGACCTCGACTGAGACGAAGTTCCTTAAAGTTTCAGACAGGCCTTCCGGACATCAGAACATTCCACATGAAATTGGCTTAAGGTATTAATGACTTGCCTAGGTGAGGCTTAAAGAAACTCTTGTTGTTACTTGTATCCGCGCTAGGCTGAACACGTTTTGGAGCATCTAACCGATTTTGGCCGCTTCGTATCAAAGCACGCCAGTCATTCCTTTTTAGCGATAACTGACGCCAATTGAAAACCCTAAGGGAGTTCAAGTCATCCTCCACTGGAGCTTCTTTGTGCATTCGCATAACATGACCCAGCCAGTGGAGCTTTAACTCGCATCTCATATTCCCATACCAGAGCAACCATTTATTATCAAATCATTTTGCATGTCCCCATTTTTCGGTTGCACAGCTGCGGGCGCGCTTTAATCTCATCTTGTGTTGTCATGGGGTGCATAGAGTGCAATAACGGAAATGACACTTTAACGCCTACATCATAATTACGATACACATAATAGAATCAGAGCTGCTGTACTGTAGTACCATTAAAAATAACTTAATACGATATTCGTCCCATATAAATATTTATGACAAAGTTGTGTTGGCTCGCTTCTCGCTTTTGTTTTCATTTGCGTTATTATTTTGTAAGATACCAAATTTGAAATGTGGATATGCAAAACAGAAGTGAAGTGGAAGATAACGCTTGAATTTCAATTAAATTTTCATGCCCAGCCAGTCGGCTTGTTTCTACGACTGCCGGCCTGCCATTTATGGCGTAATTGTTTGGCGAAATTTGAGTCAAAAATATTTTTATTTTGCGCATGTCAACAGTTTTTGGAAGCACAAATACTGTTAAAAAGCGTTTGATTCCTCAGGGAAAACAAAATTTCAACTTTTTGAAATGAAAAAAAAAAAAACACTGTCGTATATGCGCAGTTATTTGGGCACCTAAAGTCCTATTTTTTTTTTTGGTATACTGAAAGCGTGTGTCGGCATTTATTTTGCTAATTTGCCTATAAAATTGGCACGTTAGAAATGTTTGACTTTTATGTAAAAATTCCACTTACCTGCCAATTATGAGCAAAACAATAGAAAGGGAATTTTTTGTGGCGACAGCAAACATTTGGAATTTGAGCGAAAATGAAAAGCAAAAGTGAATTGGGGCCATGTATGACACTGCGGGTTAGGGGTTTAGAATATGCCGGACGTGCTCACTCGATGGTTGATCTACGGATATGATGCCTCTCACTTCTCATTACCCATCTTCTGCTTCCTCACGGATGGAGGGATGACATGACCTAGAAGGTTCCACTGGTCATACCAACTCGCTACCACGACAGTCTGGCAGTACCGCAAGGGAGTACCGCAGCGTACCGGGTTCATATCCCTCCAAGAACTATCAATTTCGTCATCACTCCCCAAAACCTTCAGAGAGTATTTCTGTCTTAACAACAACAACAGCAGCTGTTTCCTGCCTTTTCCGTATCATCATCGGATGGCAATTATCACCTCGAAGCAGCCTTCGATATTGGCACATAAGTCTTTTCATAAGACATTTAGTTTTGCCAATTCTTCCATAGCATAATTTCGCTGATCAGATCTTTTAACTCATCCCTATATTCTCCGAACTTAGCAATTGTTACTAGCTCAAAACACTCTCTCCCCTGCTTCCTTACTCTGTCTACGAATCTCATTCGAAGGCCGAAGTTTTTATAGGCGTCTTTCGCTGGTCTTTGTTACGATATGGTTCGATTCCTCCAATTCTTTCTTCAATTTGTTTCATTCCGATACCTTAGGGTTCCTTGACGATTTGATCCCCTCTGCCTTCGTTAAATGGACGTTGGAGCTTACATATATACGCATAACCTGAGAAAGCTGCTCTCCCTTGATTGGAGTGTGATGTCGAGAGTATTCTAGATGTTGGCCCAACTATTTAAGAAAGGCTACATATCTTCGCTACTTATAACCCCTTTGTACTCGTATAAAGAAATAAGGGACTCAACTCTTTCATTAAAGTCGCCCTATTGTTACTGTTGTACGTGACAGAGCAAATACGGTTATACTGATATTAGCAGCTCTTTTCCGCATATGAATCCGGTATGCTCCGATACTAGCACCTTGTTGTACTAGGCAGACTGCCATGGGAACGATTTCGTGGAACTCGGAACCGTTTGATCCCACACTGTTCGAATTGATGGCTTTCAATTCAAATGGATGCCATGTACATTTGACACAGTCGTATGAGTTCTGTGGGCCACCAACGCTCCGTTACATCCTACCGCAAGCCTGTTTGAGTTATACAAAGCCAGTAGTGGTGTCTTTATATTCGGTAGGCACTCAAGGCCGGCTGTCTTCTATTTCTCCCGATTTCTCAAGAGTTGTATCAAGTTTTCAGTGTAAGACAAAGTTGACTAGAGTTTATCCCAAACAAAGTGGGCATTTAAACTATTTATGGAATCCCCGTATGTGCTCGCCCATACCCCAGCCTACATAGACTATGACGTACTATAATTAGAAGGGATGTTTCGAGTTTATATTCAAACTTTTTTAAATTTTCTAGGATAGTGTCGGCTCGGTGAGAGGACTCAGTGTGTAAAGGAATCCCCGACCAAGTTTGTAGGCCTTTGAAGGGGGAAAGTGTCAAAGTTATTCCGTAAATGTTAGTATGGCTCGATAGAGATGGAATGTTGAGGTTTTAGGGGTAGAATTATATTAAATTTGTAGATGGATTATTGCTAAGTGCTAGAGAAAAAGGTCCGTTGACGCGTACATCTGTTTCAAAAATATTTTGGTCTGAACTCAATTTGCTTAATTGGCCGGTTAGGTTAGTAGTGTGCATTCACTTACTTCGCTACTTTTTTGCTCTACAATGCCATTCAATCAATTTTCGATTGTTTACACCAGCCATAGCCACATAGTGACTCCTTTGGATCGCTGTGGCTCTATAGCAACAACATTTGGCTCTTTTGTGGCTCACAAAAACTAACCAGACTCGCAAGAAAAATACGAAAAATCATTGCAAGGTTATTCTTGGAATACCGTTAGCGTCTGCACCACGGCGCACACTCAATTCATTTCGAATTTGAATGCATAACGGCACACGCACGATTTCATAGCTGCTTATGTACATATTTGTCTTAGTTCAATAATAATTCTTTTGAGTATTTTTTTGTGATTCCAGGGACGATGTTGTTATAGAAATTATGACATTGTTGTTGTATGGCTCAGTAGATTAAAAACCCTTGCTACCCCTGGTTTACACATTTTCAATGCAATTTCTTAATTAAATAGCATTGTGTTGCTCGACTTTGAAAGTGGAAATATCAAATGCATTTACTATTGATAAAATTCACAATACATGTCTCTATTTTCTTTGTTGCATTTCAATTTTTGAGTATTTTACATTGTAACCGATTGATTCGTTCAACGACACTTCCAATTTTATTGCA
This sequence comes from Campiglossa producta, assembly GCA_964058755.1. Taxonomy (NCBI): domain Eukaryota; kingdom Metazoa; phylum Arthropoda; class Insecta; order Diptera; family Tephritidae; genus Campiglossa; species Campiglossa producta. Next base: position 7,308,151 of record CAXKVI010000005.1, read on the forward strand.
TTCCAAGTGGGGCTACTCGCACCATCTTCGCTGTACTGACGCCACCTTTCAATTCTCTATAACGCTTTGCCAATTTTTAAATATCGAGCAGAATTATATAAATGAAAGGTTCGATAATTGTAAAATTGCCAAGCACGTCTCTGAACTTGGAATGATGTAAGACGGATTAGGTATGAAGACGATGTACCGAAACAACGTTTCTTGCATAATAATGAGCTTGTTAGATATTGTAGAGCACTTACTTAACTTTAAGGTAATGTTGCGTGAAAAGAAGCATTTGAAATGAGTATTGCTTTGATATAGGAAAATTATTGGAGTTGTATTTCAGCATAACTCGAAGCTATCTACTTTAATCGATTAACTCCTATGCGCCAGAATGTTGATCTTCTCAAGAATATACTGAGACTAAAAAGCTGTCTGCCTCCAAAAAGTTATTGAGATATACCAACTTCTACTGAAGAAGCTTTTTAGCACAAAAGCTTGTTATTAAAGGTTTTTGAAAAGTGATTTACTTTTGGTATACTGAGATTAAATCAAGCTGTCGACATTTAACAAGATCAGGGAGCCATACAAGCTCTCAATGAAGTTGAAGTTAGTAGAAAGCTCTCAACTACAAAAAGCTTTTTGAAAGTTTTCAAATACAGTTCCCTTCCGCTTTCAATGACCCACCTCTAGAAGGAGAAAGATAAATCCAAAATATGCAGAACGATAATTTTAAATACTTTTATTAACCGTTTTTTATATCAAAAGCTCTTTAAAAAGCTTACCACTTGCTTTCGCTTTTAGCTCTGATTTTAAGACCCTGTTTTTCAATGTGAGTTCAAGCAAGAGTCAAGTTCGGCTCAAGTACAACTTGAACTGAGACTAAAAAGCTGTCTGCCTCCAAAAAATTATTGAAACATACCACTTTCTACTGAAGTTAATAAAGAGCTTTTTAACACAAAAGCTTGTTATGAAAGCTTTTTGAAAATTTTGAAAAGTGATCACCTTTCGGCCTTCTCAAGAATATACTGAGATTAAATCAAGTTGTCGACATTCAACAAGATCAGGGAGCCATACAACCTTTTAATGAAGTCAAAGTTAAGAGAAAGCTCTCAACTACAAAAAGCTTTTTTAAAGTTTTCAAATACAATTCCCTTCCGCTTTCAATGACCCACCTCTAGAAGGAGAAAGATAAATCCAAAATATGCAGCACGATAATTCTAAATACTCTTATTAACCGTTTTTATATCAAAAGCTCTTTAAAAAGCTTACCGCTTGCTTTCGATTTTAGCTCTGATTTTAAGATCCTGTTTTTTCAATGTGAGTTTAAGCAAGAGTCAACTTCAGCTCAAGTACAACTTGCACTGGAAAATTTAACTCAAGTTTGTACGTTTAATTTGAAAGCTCCAAAAAGGCTTTATCAACGTCTCTTAAGGATGATTTACACGGGTCCATTTTCTGGGCGGGTTTTGTCGTTTCACTGCATTCTACCTTCAAATACAAGGTGTGAATCGATCGAATTGCTATTAACACGGTGGAACGAAAAAAATCCACTAGACAAATCGACCCGTGTAAATGAGCCTTTACTTTTGTTACTTAATGCTTATAGGCAAAATAAAAATAATTGTTTTCCTTTCTCCTCTATTGCAGTTCCGCGTACAATTTAACGATACGCTCACCTCTACCTTTGAATATCCCTCCGAGGCGTCATTGATCATTGAGGATCCCTACAGCAATGAATCACTAATAAGCGCCTATGAGAATGATTCACCAGATTCATCACCGGCGCGACATCATCATGTTGCTGTTGATGAAATTATACAACTGCCAACACCACCGGCGAATACCTCATCACCCGCTAATAATGTTAATAGCAACAGCAGCGGCGGCGGCGTCATCAGTGGCAGCACAACAAATACACCAACGAAAAATATACTGGGGAATTTGCCATTAGGTAAGTAATTTGCATTTCCATGCACAATATTGCCATTCATTATCCATTCGATTTTTCGAAAATTTACATTTACACACAACTAATATTACAAATTACTCGTTTAATATCTACAAATAGCATACAGATTAACAAAAAGTAAACAAAAAAAAAAAAAGAAATTTGTTCATAACATTTGTTGGCTTTTCATACTACATGTGCAACAGTCATTTGTACTTATTATTTTTTGTAATTCTTTTTTTTTTAAATATATTTTGTTGTTGTGTTTTTTATTTAAAGAATCTACATTTTAGTGTGACTACTAATTTGGTTTGCAACTAACAAAAGTAACTTATTAGTTTCTTGTCTTTGTCCGATTTTTTTTCTCAATATACTGTTGTATTTGTGTTTACTATTTTCTGATATTCCCATTGCAACACTTTCTTTTCCTCACTCTTATTTTCTGTGTGTGTCTTTAAAAAGATGATACTTTTTAGGTTCCTGCTTTGTGTTGCTGCCTTTTTCTTTTAGGAACACCCTGTAACAAGCTTTGACCAATTTTTCTTAGCACTTTATACAAAATTTCACCCTGTACTTGTCCTTTTAATGGCATCACCTTTTTGAATATGTTCTTTGCAAATAACTTTAGCATCAGCATGTTATTTTCGAAAAAATGTCAGCCTGTATTTTTCTTTCTGCGTCATGTGTTTGCAAAAAACATGCCCTTGCACTTCTTTGCGATATCGTTACTCACAAAATCTCGATTTAAGAAAAACTTTCTTTTTTTAAATTAAACTATCACCCTCTACTTGTAGCTGTTTTGAATTTGAAAACTATTTTCTGCAGGTATTAAACTTTTTTTCCTGTAACTGTTTTTTTAAACCTGTGTCGCAATTAGATATACTTGCTAAATTTATACTAACGTTCCATGCTTTACTAATTATAATAACTAAAATCTACAACCTACTTTAGCATATGATTTCGCTTTAATTTCAAATATATTTGTCTCCCTGTACCGAATTTAGTTTTAGGTTTTTTTTTCTTTTCAAATAATAACTATAACCTCCCACTTTCTAGTAGAAATAATAATAAAAATACCACAAGGCGTTTGTCCTTTTTTGTATAAAAAAAAATCCCCCACCCTGTGTTTTTAACTTTCTACGATTTCCAACTTTCTTCATTCTGATTACAGATTTCTCTTTTTTCTCCCTTCCTCTATCATAGTAAACTAGTTTTACTGGCATGAAGATATGTATTTTCTCTTTGTCGTATTTCTTTAGATACTAATTTTCATCACCCTGTACTAATCTTCTATTTCCATCCCATTTTGTGTACTTTTCGAAATAAATTATACTTCTCCGCTTTTTTATGTTAGAATTTTTATTTTCTGGCAACACTCCTATCTCAATTACTGTCACCCTGTACCTATTTATATTCAAAATAATTTTTAAGTAAACTTTGCCACTCCACAGCTACTAATGTTTGTAGCAGAGAGAGTGTTTTAAAATATTTGAAAATATTCTTATGTCACCCTGTAACTATGTATTTTCCCTGTTTTTACTAAAAGCACCTAACCACGTTGTGTATTTTTTTTATTATTTTACCGCGGTTTTTATTTAAGTAAAATTGTCACCCTGTACTTCAATTTTCGAAATTTTTGGCGCTCTTGTTTCCAAAGTATACCTCTTCCATATTTTGTGAAAAAAAGCTGTCAATCTGTGCTTGCTTTAGTTTCCGTTTCTTGTTGTGTACTAAAAATACTTTTCACTGACACCCTGTGCTTCTCATTGATTTTTTTTTTTTTTTTTACTTTTTTATCTTTTCTCTGCTTGCTTTCCATTTTGAACCGATTTAATTGAAGAAACACCCTTTACCTGCCTCATTTTCTATATTTTCGAAATTTTTTGTAGCAAATTATTTTTGTAAAAAAAAATATATATATTTTGAAATAAATTTTGAAAACAAAAAATAATTGGCGAACATAACGCGCAACACAGTTTAATTCAGCAAAACGACAACAAAAAGTAAAATTTTGAAAATGAAAAAAAAAAAAATTCCCCAAACATTTTGTCTAGTCTCTGTGACCCTTCCTAGGCTATACAAGTTCCCCTGATTAAAACTCTTTATCAACTTTGTTCTATCTTATATGTCCTCCTGATTTGTCTCTCTCTCTCTCTCTTTCTCCAGTTTCAGCTCCTTCTCTCACAGTTCCAAGCACGCCTAATATTACTACAGCAGAGTTACCGCCTAGTCTGCTCGAATGCTTCGATGAGCACAAAAAAGATTGTAGTTTTAGCAAGAAAAAACAGTTTTTAAAAATGTTAACGACACCATTTCGAAAATTTTTGAAATGTTTAAGGTTGGTTGGTTGCCCTACTCTGAATGTTTTCCCCACTACCTCTTTGAGAAATATCCAAATTAGCCCTTTTAAATGTTTTGGTTTTCGAAAACCTTCATTGTTTTGCTAGTTGAAATATCATACATTTCAAATTCATCGGCATTAGATAACAAAAATAATTGGCGAGAGAGGTAGCGTTCAAGCCCTAAAAGGTATAAAGGGATCAACCTACGGATTAGGGGTTTAGAATATGCCCGAGGTAGGCATACTGTTCGTAAGAGGCGACTAATATGCGTATAGGTAATGGACGACATGACCTAAAAGTTTCCAATGGTCATACCAAATCACTCCCGAGACAGTTGGCCAGTACCGCAAGGGAGTACCGTGTCGTACCGGGTTCATGCCCGGCCAAGGACTGTCAATTTCGACACTACTCCTCAAAACCTTCGTGGAGTATTTTAGTCTTAACAACAACAACAATAACATGGGAACTCTGGACCAATCGGAAATAAATTTTCTCTCAGGGGGTGCCATGACCATTTCACAAAAAGAATAAAGGATATTAGGGTTGACAAATTTAATGGCTGAGTTTAGTTTGTGTGATTGCCCTTGGGGTCCAATGAGAGCCTAACTTATGCAACTCCAGCTCATAAGAACCAACTTCATACATTCGTGGGATAGCTATGAATCAAGGGAACTTCTTTAAGTAGATATACGTGTCCCAAAAGCTAGTATGGGACGTTGAACTCCTGTAGATTCGGATCACGGAACAATATTCCAACAGATACGAGACTGTGTTTGAGTTGATTTGATTGTGTGTTTTTCCGACAGGGTGGATACTAGATTTTCCGTCATCCCTTGTCAATTTTTGTTTTGCAACAAACCGGTTTCGGCGATCCGCCATCTTCAGCGTTCAGAACGAAATCAAACACTGAAGATGGCGGATCGCCGAAATCGGTATGTTACAAAACCAAAATTGACAAGGGATGACGGAAAATAGTTCCAATATAATAGAGCTAGACTGTGTTTGATTTCGCCGAGAGAAAATATTTTATTATCAGTCCAATCACTTCGCACAGTTAGCCTTCCTTAATGTTCTCTGAGTTTCGCGCATCTGGCGTAGTCTATCCCGGAAGGGAACTCCCAAAAACCGTAGTTAACTCATGGAGCTCAAGATAGCCTGGCATTGAGAAATTGGGCCTTAGGCTTACTCTATATCAAACTGAGATCTGATAAAAGCTGCTAGGAAGCAGGTTTGTTCGGAATCAATAGAAACCCTACAGTTTTGAAGATTATAACCCGCTGAGGTGTAGAAACACATACTCAAACATTCATTCGAGCATTCAGACCAAGCATTTCACACCAAAACCCAAGTATCAATCAACTTTCGAAAACTCACCACACTTCGTACAAAGCGCACATCATTCGAATCTATTCTTTCGTTTTCGAAATGCATATTCTTTATTTTTCGACATTCCACCATTAGATTCTGTCCCCGAGTAAAAAAAATCGCTCTAAACCCCAGTCCTCAGTACTCTTTCATATTTGAAAAATAAACTTAAAATGAAACAAAACATAGAACAAACAAAAAAATGCACAAAATCTTTGCAGATTACCCAATTTTAGACAAGGGTATAATGTCACAACAACAACCACTGCAACAGCAACAAAACCAACTATCACAACAAGCAATCACGGAACGCCAACCGCAAAACGAAGAGCAATCAAATGTAAAGAACGCTGTAACGCTGCCTTTGTGCGCGCCAGAGCCTTTGGTGTCGGAGAAGACTCCTACGTTGCAACTACAGCGCGAAATAGCATGCAACGCCTCGCCACCAGCAATGCCATTGTCAGCGCGCGCCGAAAATATCGACAAGCCCGACGCAGCAATCCCAAACTGCGCTGCAACGCCACACTCGTCGCCACAGCCGGTAGTATTGCCACAACGGCCCACCGATTTGCCGTTACCAATATTGTCGTACACACGCGAAATGTCAGTGGGGCAGAAAATGGAAAGGCACCAACAACAACAGACGCTGCAACAGAAACCGCAATTACCACAAAAGCGCATGGATCGAATGGGGCGCCAATCAGCGCATTTAGCACCGGCGGCGTCATCAAAGGCATCGCCTGCGAATGCATTGCCACGATTTGAGATGCCAAAAGCGGAAATGAAGCAGCAGCAACAACAACAGCGAACGAAATGCGAAATAGAGTTAACGGAAGCAATAACGAAAAACGAAAAGCAATCAGAGGTAGAGGTTAAAGAGGGAGCGCGTCCAATGGAAGTAAACGGAAATTTGCAATGCGAACAGATAGTAAATGTGGCGCAAGAGGAGGGAGAGGGAAGAGAAGAAACACAGTGCGCTGAGCATCTAGAGCAGACGCAGCAGAGCGTAGAAACAACAAATGAACCCAAAGCAGCCATGGGCATACAGGATGCAGCAGACGAGTCCCTAGCATTTCACACGCGTGCTGCATCACAGCTGAGCGTTTTGCGCGATTACAAATTGGCAAGTTTGAATGACAAAAAAAATACGAGCGCCTTGCGCCAAAACACCAACAACAACACCAGAAACACTACAGCGCGTTTGAACAACACGCAAACAATAACAAACACTACAATAGCAACAACAACAACAGTCACCAATAATAAAAAGCCTCTCAGCAAATATACCATGTTTCATACACTCTTTGGCGCATCAACAGCAGATACAGAAACAACAGCTACTTGCAATCCCGCTGCACCACTGCGCGTACGCAAAACACCCTCGGTGCTGAATAAACCACAGTATGCGCGCTTTTTGCAAATCGACTTGGCTGCTACTGCCGTGGGCAGCGCGTTATTAGCAACACCGCGACCAGCTGTTTATCGTACGCGCAGCAATGAGTTTTTGTGTGCCGGTGGAAGCGGCGCTTTCGAAGGCGCTTCAGGGCAAAGTTGCCACACGACACAGCAACAACTACTGCAACCCTGCGCGCCGCAACAACAACAGCGCAGCGCCTCATTTTCTTTTGGCAACAATTGTGAGCGCGCTAAAGTTAATTTGCTGCAAACTCAAATGCGCGCTAGCTCCGAGAGCGCCCAAAACATAAGCAACAACAACAACAACAACAACACAGATTATGCTAATGTAAATAAAACCAAAAACAACAACAATAGCAAACAAGCAATATTGAAAAGTTCCCACTATCGCTTGAGCGGTACTTTATCCACTGAAGGCGATGGAAGTTTTGAGGATGCTTTAGATTTTTTTTACCCCCTACCAGCAGAGTTAGCACTTGCACCTTGCACTAGCACCGAGCCCTTAAATGAAAGCAACAACAACAATTTTAGGAATAGCAATCTCAATACTTTGAAAAGCAATTTTTATGAAAGCCAATACCACAACCCCACCACTACTACACACGCTAATCCTATTGATATCAAAGACAACAACCAACAAAGTACAGTTAGTTTAAGCGTTAACCCTACAAGCACCTTTTGTAAAAATGTGAACAATAGAAACAGCACTACAATGTTTACTTACACGCCCTTTAAACCAACAACAACAACATTACTAACAAGCACTTGCTGCAACACTACAGCTTCTCCAACAACATTACTTGTACAAAACCCGTTAATTAGCCATTACAACAACAACAGCAACAATTCACGCTTTAACTCTACTAATAATTCTAGTCACAATTGCTCGTCTACTTTATCTACTACTACTACTACTACTTCCTCTTCTTCTACCACTTTCTATTATTCTTATTCATCACTTTCCGCAGCGAATTGCACAGACAATAATCGCACTGTAAATAACAACAACAACAACAACAAAGCTGCCAATATCAAAAGAAACAACAGCACCAGCAGTACCAAGTTTTTCCATCCAATTCCTTATGTATCGCAACGGCGTAGCTCTTGCAACAACGACAGCAGTAACAACCACGACGACAACAACGACAATGCTAAAGTCAATGCCCGCTTCGTGATGTCTTCTGGCACTTCCAACTTCCCAAGAGCAGCGCCTCCACTAACGCCTGTATCGCCATTCTCTTTGCCCACCGCTTCTACCGCTTTGCTGCGTTCCCGTATTCCTGGCAACACCCTGTATTATGTTTGAGCGCTCGTCGTTGGCAATGCTGCTGCTACTGCTGCTGCCTGTCTATCAATCTTGTGTGTGTTTCTGTTTTTATGTGCTATCGTTTAATCACTTGTTTTTGGTTTCGGTTCTGTAAATTTTAAATTTCACACAAATTGGAATATGTAAATCCTGTTTTTTAAATAAATTTTTCCTTTTTTTCATTTTTCTTGCTTTTAATTGTGTCTTTTTCAATTTAAATGGTTTTTAGTCTTTGTATTTATTTTGGATGCGCATCGGGGAAGTGTGGGCCTTGGAGTTTTGTGTATATATGCTATATATATTAGATATCGGTTGTGGTTTAGAAGCAATAACTTGGAGACTATCAAACACCGTAGAGGTTGTCCCCCATGCCTAAGAAGTGGTTTCCGGCTTGCGATAAACACTCTTGAAATCAATTTATAGTGGGGTTAGGTTAGGTTCAAGTGGATGCCGCAGAGGCACACTTAGGCCAGTTTTGAAAGGCAGGTTGTGATAACACCAACACTAGGAAAGTCAGCCCCGGAACCCGGCCATATGGAAAATCCCTGAGTTGTTGGGATTCTGCTATGTGCCAACACTAGGAAAGTTGGTGGTATCACAACCTGCCTTTCAAAACTGGCCTGATGAAGGCCATCACGTCCTTTATGTCCAGCTCCGCGATCTGGCGTAGGCTATCCAGGAAGGGAACTCCCGCTTTCATCTTTGAAATTCCTCAGTAGGGCACACCTAGCCTTGCCTTGCGGGCCTACCATTAAGGCAGTGCCCGGTTAAAACACTTATTAATATGGAGATTTCTCTCCTTCTTGGGACGTGAATGTCTCTAGATCCCTTATCCCCCTAATTGGACGCAAATGTCTCTAGATAATTTATGATCCCTTTTTGGCCAGGTTTATTTGGATATCCGGCACCCTGGGGATTGTTGCCATCTTTCGTTGGCCTGACGGAATGTGTACTCCTTCAGCATTAGCTTTCATGTGGCAAACAGCATACCTAAGCACTCTTTATCCCGAAGAACCTGCTTGGTCGTGCCCTACCTGGCAAGTTCGTCTGCCTTACAGTTTCCCTCAATGTACCTGTATCCCGGGACCCATATGAGGTTCACGCGGTTCTGTTGGGCCATCTCTTGAATATATCGACGACAGCTGAACGAAAAAAAGCCAAGAACGCTGAAAATGACGATATCCTCGCCGATAGCGCGTTTACTTATCCCCGGCAGCCAAGATTGCTGAGACTTCAGCCTAGAAGACGCTGCATTGATCAGGTAGTCTGAAGCTCGAGTTCCAGATCCCTTGAATAAACTCCTGCTCCAGTTACGGTAACAAAATAAATTTCCCCACAATTTGTAGTTTTGCTAAATTTGTTGTTGTTTTGCTTATTAAACTGTAAAATATTCGTCGACGTCGTAATTTGTAACTGTAAATAGCTACCTTACCTGTTTGCCAGCGTTGCCAGCTGTAAATAAAAATATCGCCAAAAAAATCACATGAACATCACACACACACATACGCACTCACATACTCAGTTGCCAACTTTAAAATTTTTGAAAGTAAACAAAAAAATTATAAATATGAAAATTTTAATTTAAAAAATAAAGATTTGTGTTTTGCTTTAATTTCACTTTTGCTGTAGAAATAATTTCAAAACATCTGATAACTTAAAATATTTTTAAAATTTTAGCGATTTTTTTTAAATGTTTTTTAACGATTTAGTAATTGATTTGAATTAAAAAAAAATTTATTTTGTAAAATTTGTTAAAAATAATATTTTTTTACTGAAATTTATTTTTATACAAAACTTTTTTATAATTTTAATCAACTTGTTTTTTTTTTAAAACCCCCGAATTCTGGAAATTTTAGTTTTTAAATTTTTAAATAATATTTTTTTTTTGAAAATTTTTTGCACTTTTGACCCATTTGGAGTTTTGATAAAAAACAAGTTGAAAAAGGCTACAAATAATACAAACTACGATAATTGCAATTTCGATCTTGTTGAAGGATCTTGTCAATTTCGATCTTGTTGAAGGATCTTGTCAATTTCGATCTTGTTGAAGGATCTTGTCAGCTTCGATTTTGTTGAAGGATCTTGCCAATTTCGATCTTGTTGAAGGATCTTGTCAATTTCGATCTTGTTGAAGGATCTTGTCGAACCGATCCTTCAAGAAGATCGAAATTGCAATCATCGTAGTTGGTATTGTTTGTAGCATTTTTCAACTTGTTTTCGCTAAAGCTAAAAAAAAAAATAATTTGATAAAAAGCTCGTAAATATTTAAATTTTTTTATTTTTGGAGTGAATCCAATGTATATATTTATACGTTAATTTTGTAATTATTAGTATTAGAATTAATTGAATTCAAAATTTTGCACAGTGTAATTTTATCACTGCCTAGTTTCTATGCGACCAAGCACGCCAACAGAGTGTTTGATCCGGTCTTACTGGCATCGAACCCCAGCAGACTGCATTGGTATTGCATCAACTTAACGTTTTCAGCCATGTGCCCTGTGTTCTCTCACTTTATAGACTTCTTGAACACCCTGTGTTTAAGGCCATTACAGGAAGCTTGTGAGTTTTAATATGACTAAGACCGAATAAAACAATCTGTTGACGTGAATAAATTTTTTTGTTGATTAAATTTTTTTGGATTAAAAAATGTAAATTTTTTTTTAAATTTCAATAGCAATTTTTTATTTCGATTTTTTATTTTCCTTTTTCGTTACACATAATCATTTTCGCTCAATTTTGTGTTCACCATTAAAAAAAAAAAAACTTTTTCATCAAATCTAGTTTGATTACCAAACAAAATATACCGTTCACATAACCATTTCCCCGTTATTGCTCAAATTCGAAACCTAATCAAGCATTTTTTCTCACTTTTTACAAATCTTTTGCAGATGTAAATTAAATAATCAAAAGAAAAATTAATTAAAATAAATTAGAATAACAACAATAAAGTTAATTATAAAGCATTTGTGTAAGTGTGCTTAGACTGACCAAGTGGCGCGCAAAAAAAAATTTTAGTGAACAGTTTTTAAAATATAATAAAAATTTTCAAAATTTAAAAACTAAAAAAAAATCTTTAAAAATAAGCTAAAAATAAAAAACAAAAAAATATTTATTGAAATTTTGCGGAAATATTTATTACTAATAATAAAAAAATATTTATAAAAATAAATAATAATAATTTTTACGAAACTCCGTAAATGCCAAAAATTTTTTTTGGTTTACAAAGAAGAAATGTTAACATTGCCAAAGCTAAATCAAATATGCTGCCCGCCCGAGCGCGCGCCTGCTACTCTACACGTACTACCGAAACAACCAACAGTATTGCCAACTTAAACACCGCTACTACTATTTTACTATTTACTACTGTTTAGCTACTAAATACCAACTTTTTGCTAAACTACAGTGTAGCTCCTCTAAACTGCTAACAACCACCTAAAAATAATAATAAATACTGCCAAAAAATGCTTTTGTACTAAAAAAAAACTTTTACTTAAAATAGGTACTAAAATTTTGTGTACTAAAAAATATATTTGTATCAAAAAGGTATAAAATAAAATAAAAAAAGGAAAGGAAAATAATATACAAATAAGTCTAACAAAAAAGTAAAAAAAAGTATGCTTACTAAACAAAAGGTATTTTAAAAAAAGTAGTATAAATGCAACCCTGCGCCGCTGCCGTTTATCAATTTTAAGCTTATTAAATAATGCTAATCTTTTAGCATGCCGCCAGCAACCAAGCAAGAGCAACAGCAATGAACATGTAACCATGACAAAGTCACACACAATTCGCAATGTAGTGAAACGGTGAAAATTAAAAAAAAAAAATAGTAGTATTTAACGGTAGCTCGAAATTTTTCATAACTTAAATGGCACTTTTTTCGTTTAAACTAGATTTTAAAAGGCAAAAAAATGTGCGCATAATACAATAGAAAAATAAAAAAAAAAAATTTTTTTTTTAATCAAAATATAATAACTTATATAAAAATTTTCAAAATTGTTCAACTACGAATTGTGTGTACGTGTGTTCGGGTGTTCGGCCAGTTTTTGCAAAGAAATTTCTGGCAAGTTGAGGTAACTAACTGCTTTATTTATATGTAACTAATTTAATTATTTAAAAAAAATCTATGTCTACTACTAAAACATAATCTACTACTAAAAAAAAGTACTTATTCACATACATTCTTTGCAAAATTGTATTTTTTTATACTTCACCTAAGCATGCACATTATTATGACTAACACTTTTGTTTTGCGTAGCACTTTACACACACTTTTTCACATTCCATTTGCAAACACTATCCCTAACCAGGGTTGCATGCAATCTCACCATCATATACACTTTGCAACACTGTTTATATACCAATGTAAGTAGTTTTTGAGTAGTGCATGTTTAATTTTTTGTGAAAACAATTTTTTTGATTAAAAAACAGTACTGTGGAAAAAAAAAAAAAAATAGGTTCGAATGAAATTTTCAAATTTGATAAAAAAAACAATTTGAATTTTTTTTTTTTTTTTTGTTAAATTTATAATATTAGGTTTATGTTATATGTATTACACTGTACAGCAGCAGGGACCAAACCTACTTTTTTGAAGAGATTAAGACATATATAAAAAAATGGCATTTCCCGTTGTTTAACCCTTTATCGATATCGAAAATTTCGAAGATCCCATAAACTGACAGAACTTGAGTAAAAATTCAGATATTTGCATCAAATTTGGTATACAGGTTACTTTCTGGCCAAGGTAGGTCGCTATTGAAAACGTGCGAAATCGCATAGTAACCACGCCCCCTTTTTCGATATCGAAAATTTGGAAAATCACGCAAATTGACATCCCTCGGTAGCTGATATGACTAAAATGATATAATTTTATAGATCAAGCCGCCGGATCTTTCTATTATGATTTTTCGATGATTTTTTTTTAAGTAGCACCGCCCACTTTTAAGGGAGGCATTTTTTAAAATTCGACTGGTCATAACTTTTGAACTGATTACGGTAGAATCATGAAATTTGGCACAAGGTATACACTAGCATTATAGATAGCATTATGGGTAGTATACCTGATGGAATTGGACGAAATCGCTTTCTGACCACGCTCACTTTCGATATGGAAAATTTTCGAAAATCACCTAAATTGACACAATTCGGTAACGGAAATGGCTAAAATTGTACAATTTGTTAGGTAAATCCTACTGTTCATTCTATTATGATTTTTCGTTAAACTTTATAAGTGGGCGTGGCACCGTGCGTTTTTAAGGGGGGCATTTTTGAAAATTCGACTCGTCATAACCCTAAAACTGATTATTGTAGAATCATGAAATTTGGCACCGACGGGAATTTAGACTTTTTACTTTTGAATTTGAATTTTTTTTTAATTAAAATTTTTTTAATTACATGTTTTTTTTTTAAATTTTTTTTAAATTTTTATTTTTTTTTTAATTTTTATTTTTTTTTAATTTTTTATTTTTTTTTATTGAATTTTTTTTAAATTTTTTTATTTTTTTTTTTTTGAATTTTTTTAAAATTTTTTTATTTTTTTTAAATTTTTTTAAATTTTTTTTTTTTTTTGAATTTTTTTTTAATTTTTTTTTTTTTTTTGAATTTTTTTTTTATTATTATTTTTTTTTTTGAATTTTTATTTTTTTTATTTTTTTTTGGTTCAAGTTTACCAACTTCTCAGTAAAGTTCGAAAATACTGTTAGCATGATTTTAGCAAAAAAAAAAAAACAAAAACAAAAAACAATAAAAGCCAGTCAAACGTAGCAAAAGCAGCCAATAGAGAACCAACACCATTTTTTCATTGGAAACATTTTTTATCGTACATTGATTTTTTAACTCAACGTTCATGGCAATTTTTTTATGCACTGCATAAATGCATATTTATTAACTCAACACATCAGTAGTTCGTGAATTTTACGAATTTTTATTATTATTTTTTTTTTTAATATTTGTTTTTATCTAACTTTCATGTACTCGTTTATGTCCAGCTGTTATCTCTATTTAAAAAATTGTGTTGTGGCTACTCTTGATAAATTGTCTGCATTCAGACTATACCAAGCAAATTCGTTTTTTTTTTCTCGCTTTCCTTTGCTAAAAATTTAATTAATTAGTAGCTTTGAATCAATATCAGTTTTTTGTTGTGCTTTGTAGCAAAATTTTCCAAATTAATGCAACTTGTTCGAAAATGTTCAGTCTTTATTTGTATGCATAAATAATGATAAAAATTTAATCACGCACGCTCGTTTTGTTCACGATTTTTTTATGCTTGCCACACCCACAACCCTCGCAGACCAGCAATCAGCTTAGACAGATCAACGATTCTATATCGGTTGTTAAGAGAGCTTTTAGTATTTTAACGGTTCTCTCAATTGGTTCATACTAACGACTTGCGGACATATTTGTTTTTGTCCGCTATTTTTTGTGTAGATGGCGCCGGCGGCGTGTATAGTGGCAAAAAAAATTTTGTTTGGGATCGCCTTCAAAATATTTTTAATCCTAGGGGTGGACTGGAAAAACTTTTTTTTGTCGATCCACCCTAAGGAACATCATCTTACTCGACAGACACGGGTCCCTCTTGGACAAGAAATAAGACTAGAAATTCAAAAGGAAAGCGAATAGGAGGTTAGGTTAGATTCAAGTGGCTGCCGCAGAGTTGTGATACCACCAACACTAGGGAAGTCAATCCCGGGATCCGGTCATATGAAAAATCCTTGAGTTGTTGGGATTCTCTACATAGCACAATTCCGGGACTGATACTCCTAACTTACACCGTTACTCCTCCTCGAACCAACTAGATGACTTTATGAAGTGCATCAAGTCCTTTATTTCCAACTCCGCGGTCTAGCGTAGGCTATCCAGGAAGGGAACTACCAAAAAGCGCGTTCTCGCTGCAGATGAGGTGCTCCACCGTTTCCCCCTACTCATCATCTTTGCAACTACTACAGCATCGTCGGTAGGGCGCACCTAACCTTTCTGCGTGCCTACCAATTAAGCAGTGCCCGGTTAAAATATCTATTAATATGGAGATTTCTCTTCTCCTTAGGGCGTGACTGTCTCTAGATCTTTTATGATCCTATTTGGGCCACGTTTATTTGGATATCCGGCACCCTGGGAATTCTTGCCATCTTTCGTTGGCTTGACGGAGTGTGTACTACCTCAGCATTAGCTTGCATGTGGCAAACAGCATACCTAGGTGCTTTTTATCCCGAAGAACCTGCTTGGTCGTGCCCTGCCCCTGCAACTTCGACTGCCTTACAGTTTCCGTCAATGTCCCTGTGTCCCGGGAGCGATTTGAGGTTCACGCGGTTTTGTTGCGCCATCTCATGGAGAGATCGACGACAGCTGAGCATCAGTTCAGAGTTGAACGAAAAAGAGCCAAGAGCTTTGATCGAATAGGAACAGGAAAAGGAATAGCTATAAGAAAAGGGAGTTGAAAACGCAGCTTCGTAGCCTTCATAGTTTGTATATCTCACTGTTGCACGCTTGCACATTAGCTGTAACTGTTTTACTCACGTTAGTGCAAAAAATTCGTTACTTTTAAGCGACACAAAACATTTTATGCATTTGTATAAATATTTTAATCACTTGTTGTATGCAATGAATTTATTTTTATTTTATTTATTATTTTATGAAAAAAAATATTATTTTTAATTCAAAAACTGCATTTCTAAAAAAGCTAATATTTACTTTATTCTCACTCTTTCTGCACACAGGTTCGGCACCACTTGGTTTCTATACGCCCATCAAAGCGCCCATCGACAATCTCTTTCAATTGGGTGTAACACGTGCGCCTAATGGTAACGGAACACCACACATCTACAATAACAACACCTCAACGCCCACAACAAATGGTACTGCTACAATCAACAACAGCAGCCCAATCAAACAAAATGGACAAACTAATGGCAGTGCTAGCGGCGCTGAAAGGGTTAATAGCAGCAGCAGCAGCAACAAGAGCAATGGTGGTGGTGGTAAAATCAACAATGAGTACGCTGATGACGAAGAGAACGGCGAAGAAACAGAGAGTTTACAGTATATTAAACCAACGCACGATGATCTCACGATTGCGTATAGTGAAGGCACACAAAAGACAGATTTATTGTACTAAAGTAAGGAGCACAGAAATGTGCGTTTTTGTTGAAGTGTAAGCAGCAAGTGAAATTAGAAGAAAAGAGCGTGAGTAATGTGTGAAAGCGCTGTAGTGCGCGCACAGTTTTGAAAACACTGTATTATATGCGAAGACAGCAACAACAAAACAAACGTTTATTTGAGTTTTGTTTGAAGCAGCGCTTGCTGAGTTCAACTCTCATTTGAGCAGCCAGCCACGCCTAACTGTGGGCAATAATTGATGATTAAACGTTCAAGCGTTGTGTATGTTTTTGAAATGTTACAATATTTGGAGTAACAGATTTTTGTGCGTTAGTGTTTTTTAAGTCATTTAGGCGTGCATATTTCTTCTTTAATTATAACAAAAATTAATTTTATTTTATTATTATATAATTATTTTTTTATTTTACACTTTTTGTTTCATATAACGTTGTACTACTAATTTAGTTATTATTTAAAATAAATATGCGCATTTGTTCGTTTTATATATGTAGTATTTACATCTATTATTATAATCTATGTATGTGTAATGCACCTCTAGTGCGAGCGTGTGTGTAAAATTAAATGCAATGAAACAAAAAATTGTCTGTTAATATTAAAAGAAAAAAAAAAAAAAAAAAAAAAAATATATAATTATTAAGCAACAAAAAAGTCTGTTTAGCATACAGAAATTCTTCATCATCTATAATTGTATTAGATTTAGCTCATCAACCGTATGTGTATGTATGTGTGTATGTTGAATAATTAGAGTGCGAAATTTTTTTTTATGGAAGCGCCAAAAAAAAAATCGAAAAAAGTATTTAAACTGCATAAAATGCCGAAAGTATCTCAGAATTCAAGTTTAAGGTTATATAGGACTTTTTTGAATCTAGGCGCTTATAAAAATTAGTCGAAAATGTCACATCGCCTGGTGAGCAAAATGTCACATCAGTGAGGTAAGGAGACTTACACATCACTTACCTGCAAATCCAGCTCACCAGGTGATGCGCTATCTGGGCTTATCAATCTATTGCGGTCCGAAAATGTCACATCACCTGGTGAGCAAAATGTCACATCATGTGGTAAGAAGAATTCCGCATTACTTCATCACTTACCTACAAATCCAGCTCATCAGGTGATGTGATATCTGGCCTATCAATCTATTGCGGCCCGCTCATAAAAATTAGTCGAAAATGTCACATCACCTGGTGAGCAAAATGTCACATCATGTGGTAAGAAGAATTACGCATCACTTCATCACTTACCTACAAATCCAGCTCACCAGGTGATGCGATATCTGGGCTTATCAATCTATAGCGATCCCCAGGCGCTCATAAAAAGTGACTGGTGATCTGGATATTCAATGCTTTGAATTTAAGCTGAGATAGCACGTTTTGGTATCAAATTCTCAGTCGGGAATTTCTTAAAACAAATCCTTGGTCTACAAAATTTTCTTCCAACCTGCAGCAAAAAAATGCAAAATAAAAATTTTAATTCAAAGCAAAGCAAAAATGAGAAAAAAAATTAAAAAAAAAAATTATGATAAAACTAAAAAAGTATTAAAAATTTTAAATAAACGTCAGAATATACAGTTGCGTTGAAAATCTTAGTAGCTGCGCGAATTTCAAGAATCGCCTTATTTCAATGAGATGGAAATATATTCCAAAACAAAAACTGCAAAAACAAGATAAAGGTTTCATAAAGAAATACGAAAAAGTCAGTAGCCCAATGCAAGCCTGCATCGAGAGTCTGAGTTTGAAAGTTGCCAAAAACTTGTTGGCTCAATCCGTCGTTACTGCACTACTAATAAGGAAGAGTTATCCAACGAGCTTTTGTTCATTTTTTACTTATAGTTTGTCACTACTAAGATTTCTGAACGGTACTGTACTTTTTTTGTATTAAAATACCAATAAAAACATACATACATACATACATGCTAAAAAAAATAAAACTTCATTTTTGTAATATGTATTTTTACTTGTAATAAATACTTACATACATACATTCATGCATACAAGATAAAAAATATATATATAATAATAATTATTAATGCTATTATATTATATACATACATACATACATTGCATAACATTTATTTTACATAAATACATATTTATATAAAACAAACGATTTATTAATTATAATTATTGCTGATTTACATACATACATACCATAAATACAAAAGAAAACAAAAACAAAATATTGCATACCGTAAATTTCTTTTAGATGTAAGCGTGTATTAAAATACAGCTACAACAGCAATATGCAGTTGATATATTTAATACAAAAAAAAAACTATGTGAAAATCAAGCAAAAATGATATACATACATACATACATTTAAAAAAAGTAAATAAAAGCTTAAAAAGGCATTTAAATTAAAATTAAAGTGGAGTTTTTTAATTTTGAGGTGATGCGATATATTTGATTTTCTCTTAAAACTTGGCTAAAACCAATCCTTAGCACCAGGCGCCCATAAAAAATAGCTTGTGTTGCATCACCTGGTGATCTATAAGTCACATCACTTTGCGAGCAAGATGTCATATCATACTTTACAAATCTGACTCAACAGGTGACTTGACAGAAGTCAGTTCGTCGGATAATTTCCCTACAAATTAATCCTGAGTACCAGGCGCCAATAAAAAATAGCAGGTGTTGCCTCACCTGGTGATCTAAATGTCACATCACATGGCGGGCAGGATGTGATATCATTGCTTACGAAATATCCATGGCCTGTTGATAAAAATGTCATATCACCTGGTTAGCAAAATATCGTATCATGGTATAAGGAGTATGTCACATCACCTGGTGAGTATTTTACATCGCCTGTTGAGAAAATTTCCACATCACCTGGTGAGCGAAATGTCGCATTATGTTTGTCACATCGCCTTTGAAGGAAAATGACACATCACTCGTTGAGAAGAATTTGACATCATGGTGTGAGGAGAATGTTACAACGTGTTGTGAGAAGAATGGCCTTACGTTTATCTGTTAATTCGGCTCATCAGGTGATGCGAAAACTGGAATTTTATTTTGGAAGGAACGCAGTTTAGGAGTTTTTTTTATTTGAGCCTTCTCTTATTTTTATTTAATTTTTTTTACTTACCTTTATTTAATACTACCTTTTATTCTTTCTTCTTGTCCCAAGAAATAAAAAAACACATTTGTAGGTATTCTATTTTTTATACGTATCTGTATTTTTCTAGTTTTTTTTTGTTTTATATTTTTCAGTTTTTCTTTTATTTCTCTTATCAGTATGCATGTTTTCTCGGTGTATATATAATTATTTGATATTCTCATATATAATGGAATATGTTTTTTGTTTATGTATATTCTTAATTATACTATGTATATTTTATATATATTGCACTAAAAATATCTGTGATATTTTTTACTTATATATTTTTTTTTATTTTAGTAAGTTTAATTTTTAATTGTAAGTTTAATTTTTTATTTCTTTGTCTTGATATTATTTTTCTAATTTTCATTTTTAATTTGCGTTTTTATTTCATCTAATCCTTGCGTTCTTTTATTTTTGTTACTATTTCATTTCTAATTCCTTCCTAGCCATTTAATATAAACATTTTTGCCTTTTCGTATTTAAATTTTCTAGCATCTATTTGGAACGAATAGTTTTTTTCTTAGAACGAACAGGAAAAAACGATCAAAAGGCAACACGAACTTTTTTGTTTAACATTGGATGCATAAAAAATCAAAAAATAGCATGTGATCTATATGTCACATCACATGGCGAGCAAGATGTCATATCATTTCTTACAAATCCGACTCACCAGGTGATGTGGCAGCAATCATTTCGTCGGATAATTTGCCTAGCACCAGGCGCCCATAAAAAATTGCCGGTGTTGCATCACCTGGTGATCTATATGTCACATCACTTGGCGAACAAGATATCATATCTTAACATTTCTTACAAATCCGGCTCACCAGGTGATGTGGCAGCAATCATTTCGTCGGATAATTTGCCTACAAATAAATCCTAAGGCGCCCATAAAAAATTGCCGGTGTTGCATCACCTGGTGATTTATATGTCACATCACTTGGCGAGCAAGATGTCATATCATTTCTTACAAAACCGGCTCACCAGGTGATGTGCCAGCAATCATTTCGTCGGATAATTTGCCTAGCACCAGGCGCCCAAAAAATTGCCGGTGTTGCATCACCTGGTGATCTATATGTCACATCGCTTTCTTATTTTTTTATTTTGCCTATTATGAAAACATTTGCTACATGATTGCCAGTTCTTACGACGAAAAAGGTAAAAATAATTTCTCTAGTTAAATTTTATTTACTGATACGTTCTCATGATGTATGTACTGTTTTTTTAGTTTGATTACTTTATAGCTTAGGTATAGATTTGAGATATATATAGCATGTTCTGAAAGCCTGGTATTTTGAAAATTTCTTTTTTGTTATAGTTTATTTAATTGCTTAAACTTTTGTGCTTTAACTATTTATTTTCTGTGGAATTTCGGTCGGTTCGGATATTCTTTTCGCTGGCATTAGGAAACCGTTTTTTTCTAGCTGTAGCTCTAATTACATTTATATAGCTCGTTGAATAGGTTAGGTTTTTAGAATTTTTTTGCTATCTAGAAATTCGATTATGAGTGGATGAGAGATAAAATTGGGGAAAATATTAATTTAGTAAAATAAATATATTTAGATATTATAAGTAGTTTTTTAGGTTAAATAAAATCGTCAATCAAACTCATCGAAAAAGTTGTAAATTAAAAAAAAAAACTTAAAAAACACAAATAAAAATAACACAGTGCTACAAAAAAAAAAAATTGAATACACTTTTAAAGCGACCTAGTAGAGATTGTTCATCTGGTCGAGTTATATACGAAACACGCTTCAAAAGATTTGTAAAACCCCACAATCTGGTTTTAAGGCCGTTTTTTCATAGTTTTCGTTGAAAAAAAATCATTAAAAATCAAATTTTCAACCGATTTTAAAATTCTCAACGGTTTTGTGTAGAGAATTGTTGACACTTTCGAAATATATACAGTTTTTTTTGTTCATTAGAAAAGGGTATGACATGATTTTCGCGCGAGAAGTTGAATTTTTTGAAATTTTTTTCGGTTTTTCCGGTTTTGACGTCATTTTTTTGCCACCAATTGACAATGAATGAACCTTATTGGGCATGCGTCATCGAGAGGCAATCACTACTTAATTTTACCAGTTTTTTTTTTTGGAAAGGATTTCAAGTTTTCAAGATATGCAGCATAATCCGAAATCAAATTTTTTTGGGCTCAAGCGCCCTGCAGGGAGGGTCGCTCTGAAAATCACCCAAGTGACAAGGAAAATCGTATTTTAGGAATCAAAATAAGATACTTTGCCGAAGGAATCATACCTCTAAAACCAATTCTGATGTCCCGACTTTGTGCTTTTGACTTTGAGCGCCAAAGTTTGAAAAAAACCCTAAGTTGACCCATTTAGAGTGCCCCAAGCGCGTTAAAATGTATGACCGACCCCCACAAAAACTTTGTAGGGTCGACCCACCCACTGTCAATTAGTGCCAAAAAAATGACGACAAAATCGGAAAACTGGATGAAATTTCCAAAAATTTCAACTTTTGGCTTAAAAAACATATCATACTTTTGAAAAACACTATATATATTTCGAAAGTGTCAACAATTCTCTAGCCAAAATCGTTGAGAACTTTGAAATCGGTTAAAAATTGGATTTTTAATGAATTTTTTTTACGAAGAAACTGAAAAAAAACGGTTTTTTGGCCTTAAAACCAGATTTTGGTGGTGTTACAAATCTTTTAAAGTGCGTTTCATGTATAACTCGACTAGATGAACAATATCTAGTAAGTCGCTTTAAAAGTGTAAAATGTGTAATTTAAAAAAAAAACTTATTTCTCAGTCAATCCAATTTTTTTTTAGCGTTTCTTAATAAACCTCTGGAGAGATTTTTTTTTTTAAAATCATCTAAATCAATTTTAACCAATTAAAAAAACAAAAGTATTTCATTTTTGGATTGGAAGTTTTGGAATTTCCAAAATTTTTTGGCAACTCGCATAATTTGGCTACCTCACTCAATCTTAGTTCTACGTTTAGGCTTATCTTCTCAATCATCAAATTATGTTATAATATGTTTTGTTATGTTATATTAAGTGGCTCTATATTATTATACGTCGTTATGTTACATAATTATTTTGTTATTTCAAATGATGTTATGTTTTATTAAGCCAGTTAAGGCTTTTTAGGTTATGTTACGTTATGTTTTATTCAATTTTTTTCTTCCATTTATTTTACACAGAGAAAAATGAGCTGAGAGTGGGTAAGAATTGACTGTGATTTTAGTTGAATCAACCCATATTTTGGTTGAATCAACAGATATTTTTGTTGATATAACTACATTTTGGTTGAATCAACAGATATTTTGGTTGATATGACCAAATCACCGTCAATTCTTATCCATCACCAGTTCAATTTTTTCTGTATAATTTTTAATATAATTTTTAGTTTTTTTTTTTTTACTGCTTTTAAGTTTTTAAAAGTAAATATACATTTAATTTTAACGTTTCCCTATTCTTAGATTTTTTTGTTTACTAATTGAATTTTTTTATAGACAAACATCAATATTGTAAAACGTTTAAATTTGATCTCTTACATAAATTTGTATTTAATCGGTATGTTTTTACAATTCATTCAACTTAAATTACAGTTAGAGTATAATATAACTACAATTAGATATAGTTAATGACTACGAGTACATATATAATTTGTTACTTTTTAACAGTGTAAGTATTTATGTATAAAGTATTTTGAGTTGGTTTACTGCATCTAAACTTTTTTTTTCAGATTTATTTAGTTGAGTTATTTCACAAATACAATACAATATAATTATAATCAATAGTAATAAATAACTACATAAATATGTTTATAGGCACTTCCTTTAGTTCAGAATTTTCCACTTAGATTTTTGAGTTTGCTAAAAAAAATTTTTTTTTTTTTGTTTTTGTTAGAAAAAGTTATTAAATTAAATATTTATTTGGTTTTAGTTTTCGGTTTTAGGGCATTGTTACTTACTTGTCTGCATCAATTTGCCTATGGTAAGAGCTTTCACTTGTCAGTAGAGCTTTCGAGTACTACATGAAATTGAGCTTGCACTTAAAAAAAATATGTGTGCCTAAACGAAAGCTTCAGCTGTTTTATATTGCAATATAAGTCTTTCGGAAAATAAGTCTGCGTAAGTTTTTAAAATCGTTTTTAAAATGTTTAAAGCTTTCATAGTCTATAGACAAGTTGCTGCAAGTGAAACCTATAGAGTGTGAAACCAACCGTCATCATAATTTAAAAAAAAAGGATTTACAAAAAAATTTAAAAAATATTACTTTTTCCCTTCAAAAGCCCTTTTTATCTACAAAAAGCTCAATAAAATATATGTAAAAAAAAGGTTTATCAATACCGTAGACCCAAAATCAATATCAGTAGACTTAAGAGTGTTTGATCGAGCTTATTAAGTAGGTAAAATTATCATATCGTACTTACATACATATTTCCGTTTAAACTAGTCTTCATCAGCTAGGGGAACAACGTTAAATGTGAATTCAGCGCTCACTGAGTGACACAAAGTCAATTCAGCTGCTAAATTAACATATTCAGCGCATTAAAAAATAGAAAAAGGATCTGAAATAATAGTTGCGACTTTGAAAATCAAATTCAGCGCAGACCAAATTGATTCAGCTCTCAAAGTTTTATATTCAGCGCTTTAGGGAAAACGATAGGATAGAGAAAGCAACACAATAAAGCGAAGGTGGATTCAAATATTACATCGCATGTCATAAAACCAACGGTGACTTTAAAAAATTTTATTCAGCGCAAAAAAAATAGATTGCACTCTGAAAGTTTCCCATTCAGCACATTGAAAATAAACGTTAGGGTGGATAAAAAACACAAAAAGTGGACCTTTTTTGAAATTAATTTTAAAAAAGTGAAATTCAGTGCAGAGAAAATTATTTCAGTTGGAAAAAGAACGCTAGAGGAGAAAATGAATTAAGCTGACTACCAAATAGTAACCAATGGCTTAGAAAAATCAAATTCAGCGCAGAAAAAATTAATGCAGCTGCCACTATTTTTTCTAATCAGAGCATTAAACAAACGAAAATCAAATTCAGCGCAGACCAAATTGATTCAGCTCTCAAAGTTTTATATTCAGCGCTTTAGGGAAAACGATAGGATAGATAAAGCAACACAATAAAGCGAAGGTGGATGCAAATATTACATCGCATGTCATAAAACCAACGGTGACTTTAAAAAATTTTATTCAGCGCAAAAAAAAATAAATTGCACTTTGAAATTTTGCTATTCAGCACATAAAAATAAACGGTAGGGTGGATAAAAACACAAAAAGTGAACTTTTTTTGAAATTTATTAAAAAATTTAATTCAGCGCAGAGAAAATTATTTCAGGTGGAGAAAGAACGCTGAAAAGAGAAAACAAAATAGGCTGACTACCAATGGCTTCGAAAAATCAAATTCAGCGCAGAAAAAATTAATTCAGCTGCCACTATTTTTTTCTAATCAGAGCATTAAATACACGATAGGCTCCAGAATTCATGTCATACAAACATCTGTGACTTGAAACCCCCAAATTCAGCAATAGAAAATAAATTCCACTGCCATTGTGGTCTTATTCAGCTCATTAAGCATGAACGATATGGTGGAGAAAGAAACAAATAAAAACTACATATTAACGCTTAGAATAACCAAATTCAGCGCATTTAACATAACAGGAAATGTGTTATAAACTGCACTGCAAATCATAAAACCACATGTGTTTTCAAAAAATCAAATTCAGCGCGCAGAAAGGTAATTCAGCTGTCACTTTTTTTCTATTCAGCGCATCAAATATATACGATGGAGTGAAAAATAGCACAATTTAGCGCAGCAAAAAGCTCTCCCCAGCTCTTCGAGAAAGCTAAAAACTTCCGTGATAAAAGGGGCAAAGAAAAAAATACCTAAATAAAAAAGTGAAATTTTGGATTGCGTAAATTTTTTTTTTCAACAATTTTATTAAATCATTTATATAATTGCATGATATTAACTAAATGTATATAAAGTATGTATAAAGTAAGTAAGCAACTGCAACGAAAATTCGTGCAAGTTTGCTCTAACACTTTGGGAGTTTAAAAGTTCAGTTTTTTTTTTTATTTTTTTTTTTTTGAGAATTTTTTTTTTTTTAACATTTTATTTTAGTGAATTTTTCGATTTTTTGGTTTATTTTTTTTCAACAATTTTTGAAGAATTTTTCGTTTTTTTAGCACTTGAAATAAGGAATTATTTCTTTTAATTTTTCTAGACAATTTTTAATTTTGTTGGAAAATTTTTCAAATTTCAAAGAATTTGTTTTTTTTTTTAATAGCACACAAACTAAGCTTAGGCATTTTGCTTAACATTGTATAAATCAGAATTTGTGTTTGATTTTTTTTGTTATCAAATTGTTTCAGTTTTATAAATTTTTGCACGCAAAATTATTTTCAGTTTTTTTTTTCTTTTAAGATTGTCCAGCTGTGTAAGATTTTTCTTTTATATATTTTTAATTTTTTCACACATACATAGCTTTTTTGTCTACGATAGACACATTTGGTAAGTTTTCATATTTGCTTCTATTTTTTTTTTTATATTTTGCTTTGTTTTTGTTTGTTTTACTTTTGTTTACGCTTTCGCTTGCATATCTTGCATTGATGTTTTCTTCTTTCGCTCTGTCATTATACCCATGCATTTGATTTATTCAGTTTTTTTCTTATATATACTCAAGTATATAGATATACTTGCATTATGTACAATATATTGTACATGATGTTTTTTTTCTGTATTTTTGTAGCAACTGTGTTTTTTGTTATATAAGTAAAGTAAAAACTCAACTATTTTTTTTTTTTTATTATCTACTTTTAGAAGTTTAGGCATCATTTATACACTATAAACTAGAGTTGTCTCTAAAATTGGATTGTTTTTGTGTTTGTGTGTATGTTTTTTTTTATGTTAATATTAGTTTGTATGTATATGTGTCATTGTATATATGTTGTATGTCTCATTAGGTATATGTTTAATATATGTATATGTTGATACTATTTTAATAATATGTATTACAATTAATATTGCCATTTATCATTCATGACCATTCAATCATCATTGATCACTTATGAATGTATAATTTTTAAGTCTATATTTTAGTTTTCTTTTAAATATATGTATGTACATTTTTAAGTAAATTATATTTGCGATAACTGAGTGGAAGGAGGTACTATCTCAGAAAATATTTTAAAAGCGCTCTTTAATATAAACGATGGTGCGAAATAATACCCAGGAATTCGAAAAATCAAATTCAGCACAGGTAAACTTAATTCAGCGCAATAAATATAAACGTTAGAGTGAAGAAAATCGATTGAAATGATACAAGAAACCACTTGTGACCTTAATTGATCGCATTCAGCGCAGAGAAATTTAATTCAGCAGCAATTCGTTTCAATATTCAACTAGAATCATATTCATGATCATATTACTCAAATAGAGCGCGTTGAAGGAGAGCTAAAGTAAGAATATGAAAGAAAAAAGGCTGAAATATCACACGTTAATTCGAAAAATCTAATTCAGCGCAGAAAAAATTTATTCAGCGCCCAAAGTTTTCTATTCAGCGCAATAAATATAAACGTTAGAGTGAATAAAATCGATTGAAATGATACAAGAAACCACTTGTGACCTTAATTAATCGAATTCAGCGCAGAGAAATTTAATTCAACAGCAATTCGTTTCAATATTCAACTAGAATCATATTCATGATCATATTACTCAAATAGAGCGCGTTGAAGAGGAGCTAAAGTAAGAATATGAAAGAAAAAAGGCTGAAATATCACACGTTAATTCGAAAAATCGAATTCAGCGCAGGGAAAACTAATTCAGCGCCCAAATTTTTCTATTCAGCGCAATAAATAGAAGCGTTAGAGTGAAGAAAATCGATTGAAATGATACAAGAAACCACTTGTGACCTTAATTGATCGAATTCAGCGCAGATAAATTTAATTCAGCAGCAATTCGTTTCAAAATTCAACTCGATTCGCATTCATCATCATTTTACTCATATAGAGCGCGTTGAATAGGAGCTAAAGTAAGAATATGAAAGAAAAAAGGCGGAAATATCACACGTTAATTCGAAAAATCTAATGCAGCGCAGAGAAAATTTATTCAGCGCCCAAAGTTTTCTATTCAGCGCAATAAATATAAACGTTAGAGTACATAAAATTAATTTAAATGATATAAGAAACCACTTTTGATCTTAATTGATCGAATTCAGCGCAGAGAAAATTGTTTCAGCGCCAAAGTTTTATATTCAGCGCAATAAATATAAACGACAGAGTGAAGAAAATTGATTGAAATTATATAAAAACCACTTTTGATCTTAATTGATCGAATTCAGCGCAGAGAAATTTAATTCAGCAACCAAAAGTTTCATATTCAGCGCATATAACATGAAAAATGGAAACAAAACGTAGAAAATGGACTGTAATAACATGTTAAAATTGAAAAAGTGAACCTCTTGGCTTGTAAAGAAAAGAAAATTAATAAAGTCCTATGAAAAAAGTTATTCAGCTAGTAAAATAGTTGCTGAATTGATTAAAAACTCAGTAAAACGTTACATATAACTCGTTTCAGAAATTAAAAAAATACTTGTGATAACACCAGCGTAATGAATCGATCAAGTAGAGTGCTGATAAACTGAAGTTATATGATCATGAACGTTTTGGAAAAAAAACGTGTTCGCTGAGGAGAGAGGAGTGTTGCTGCAGTAATAACTTCCAAGACAGTTTTCAAAGGATGATGCAAATCATTTTAAAATTCAACTAGATTCAGAGATAGGATCATATATTACTCAAGTAGAGCGTTTTTGAAAAAAAGGCGAGCTTCTAAAAGCGCGTTTTAAATGAAAAGAGAAAAAAACTTAGTGAGCTCGTTCTTTCACACTCAGTTGTCGCTTAGAGTATATCGAACATATAATATTCGTTTTCGTATCGTAAGTGTATGTAACATTAACAATGTGTTTGTTTTTTTTTTTTGTAATAAGATTTTTTTTTTTAATTAAAATTAAATACAACATTAGTTTGAATTTAAAGTTCTTTGCATTTACTTTTAAAAATTATTTGTTTTAATTGCTGATTTGCACCAACAACAACTTCTACCATATACAACAATTTAAACAATAACTTGATTGTAATAATAATAATAGCTTTAATAATTATGAATAATATTAAATTATTACATATAATAATAGTAATTAACCATCTAGTTTGTAATTAAAAGGCTGTATAAAGCTTTCAATTTAAAAATATATTATTACTAGTTTTTTTCTTTTTATATTTTTCATTTAACTAGCAAACCGAAATTTCACTTTCATATTTCAGCCAAGCGTAGAAGAGCACTTTATGAAAAAAAAAAATTATAAATTTGGGTGAAATTTAAAAAAAAAATTTCAAAAGCGCAGTTATACGCTTATAAAAAGTGGCTGATTTGACTATTTTTTCGCAGCATTTTCCTATTTTTCATTATCTTTTTCTAAAAAGGTACTTGAAGTGAATTTGATTTGCTTTTTTTTCACATGCAATTAGCATTTTTTTCTAGTTTTTTTTTTTTCGTTATAAGCTAATTTAGTTGTTTTTTTTGTGTCATCTTTTTATAATTGTATTTAAGTTTATTTAGTCAGTTTTTTAGTTCCTTATTTTAGTTACGATTTTAGTCTCCTTATAAGTTTTATTTTAACTTAAAAGCTAATTTTGTTTTTTATATTCGCTAAAAATCAGTTTTTGATTTGCTAATTTCTTTTGCTAAGTTTTATTTAAGCTAATTTTCTCTTCGATTATTTTTCTAAAAACTAAATTAACTTGGTATTATTTTTTTAACTAAAAGCAAAGTTTTCAGCTGCTTAGCAAGCGAAACTGGTTTGAAAATGTTCCAAGCTTCTTTTGAAAACTTTTTTTTTTTATTAATTTTAAAAATTTAAAATTTGTATTTTTTAGCATTTTGGATTAGCATACATTTTTGTGTTTACTTAAAGTATACAAATTTTTATAAAATTAATTGTTTGGCATTAGACATTGCATATTCTTCTAAAAATAGAAATAAACTAAAGAAGATTAAATGAAAAAAAAATTTTAATGAAAAAATTTTTTTTTTTAAATTTCACAAAAAAAAACAGCTTAGTATTTAAAAAAAAGTTTAACACTAAAAAAGTATAATGGAAGCAAATTGACTTACAATTTATTACAAGCTTAACTTAGAGTTTTAAGGACTTTGGATAATCACTCAAAATGCGGAATACTTAAATATATACAAATCTGTCAAATTAAAAGTGCAGAAAAATCAGCATTCAATTTGCATCGTTTTCAATATTATTTTTTTTTATGCAGCGTATTTAAAATTATATTTTTTTTTTAATTTTTCACCATAATCGTTAATCAGCGTCTTTCACTATGCATTCTCAAAGTACGCTGAACTATCAATTCACCAATATTTGCATCAATATTCTATTTTAGGCATCTTGCGGTATATTCAGCGCACGCCAAACCCAGCTGTATTCAATAGGTAAATGTTATTGAGCGTTTTACACAAATATTTTTTAAATAAAAACAATGTAAAACTAATTCAGCGCGTTTTAAGATCAATCACTCACAATGTTTGATCTTTCTAGCCTCTTTTCTTATTTGTTTATTTGACATGTGACAAATATTAAGCGCGCTGAATAGCTTATGGTTCCTGTAAAGATTGTAAATTTGAATATCTTTACCAATAATTATGTTAAAATTTAAGAAGTAAAATTATTGGCATGTAAAATTCATTCAAGTGGGTAAAGTCGTATGCAAACAATTATTCAGTCAGTAACAGAGTTTCTGAATTGATTAAAGGCTCATTTAAATGTCATAAAAAATTCGTTCAACAAGCTTAAAACGTATTCAGCGGCTTAAAAAGTTATTCAGCATTAATGAATTCACGTTATTTTCATTTTTCAGCTGCGTAAAAGCTTATTTAACTACTAAAGCTGTTGCTGAATTGACCAACGAGTCATTTAAACGCTATATGAAACTCGTTCAGCAAACCAAACTATTATTTAGTATCGTAAGAACTTATTCAGCAAGTAAAACTGTTGCTGAATTGATTAAAGACTCATTAAAATGTCATATAAAACTCGTTCAAAAATCTTAAAACTTATTCAGCGGCTTAAAAGGTTACTCAGCATTAATGAATTCACGTTATTTTCAATTTTCAGCTCCGTAAAAGCTTATTTAACAACTAAAGCTGTTGCTGAATTGAACAAAGAGTCATTTGAAAGCTATATAAACTCGTTCAGCAAACGAAATTATTATTTAGTAGCGTAAGAACTTATTCAGCAAGTAAAACTGTTGCTGAATTGATTAAAGACTCATTAAAATGTCATATAAAACTCATTCAACAATCATAAAACTTATTCAGCGGCTTAAACAGTTATTCAGCATTAATGAATTCACGTTATTTGCAATTAACATTACAATTAAGGTATTCAGCAAACTCCTTAATAAAAAAAACTATATAACAATTTTAAGAAAGATTTAACTGAAATCTCGTTTACAGATTAAAGTATTCCACACTTTGAAAAACAAGCAAAATATTTTTTACAATTTTTAATAAATCAAAAAAAAAACTGAAAATTATGCAACATTATTAACAAATGTTTTGTTTTTCGTATCATCTAAGTATAACACATTAGTGAGTGTTTTCTAGGGAAGGCAAATAATTTTTGGAGTCAGTTCAAGCTCGGCTTAAGATTATCAATTTTGTGTGTCTTGTATTTAAAGCAATGCGTGAGAAGTGTGTGTGTGTGTGTGGGTTTGAAAGAGCGGACGGCGTAATCGGTTGACTGCTACATAATAGCTCAAAACTCGGTTTATTTGTTTGCTGAGCAGACATCTAATTATTTATTTTAATTTTTTGTTTGTTTCTTACTATTTTCTATTTAAATTTTGAGTTTTTATTTGATTTTGTGGCTATAAATAGCTGTGTTTTGTTGCTTTACTGCGTGGCTGCCGTCGACTAGACATGATGAAATTTAAAAAAAAAAAGCTCTTCAAAAAAAGATTAAAAATTACTTTTGGAATTCGATTTTGAAATGAAAGTAGTTAAAAAGCTCCAACACTATTTTTAAACTAGGAGTACGATTTTGAAATAAAACACTTTTGGAATTGGATTTTTAATTAAAAGAAGTTAAAAAGCTTTAAGAAAAAGTTTTATTTCGATCCACTCAAAGCTCTAAATAAAAGCTCCAGTATTATTTTTAATCTTGGAGTATGATTTTGTAATAAAATAACTTAAAAGCTCTGAAGGAAAATCTCATATTTCGGCTCTCATAAAGCTCAAAAGCTCGAAAATTGTTTAATTAAAATCTTGTTTTATGAAATTTCTTGTGAGCTGACTTCCTTTACGATTTGTATTTGAATCTTTATTAAAATTAAAAAGCTTTTAAGCACAAGCAAGCTTAAACAGCTCAAAAGGAAAGCTTGCATTTCCTTCAAAAAGCTCGCCATCGAAAAATCGCTAAAATTATTTGAAATTTTAAAGTTATGAACTAAACGGAATAGATACATGGCCCACCACGCTAGCTTAATTCTTCACAGCTCACTTTGTCAATTTGCTTTTTATCAGTTGACACAGTTTTGCGTCTTTTAAACTATTTTTGTATTGCAGTTTTTCCACCATACCCAAGCATTTCATCTTTTTACATTCAAATCAGTGACATATAATCCCTCTACACATTTTCCTACTCAACGCACACACAATACCCTCTTCCTCTTATTCCTAACAGTACAACAAACTAAGCTTAACTTTTTATTCCTTCAATTCCACCTCCTTTGGCCTCGTGTACTTTTTCCGCACCACTCCCCAACGCGAACTAAGCTCACCGCGCCTTACTCATCCATGGCGCCTTGCGCTTAATTTTTGTGCGCAAACTTCTCAAAGGTTTAATTTTGCGCTGTGCACTGCCCAAACCACTGAGATGATGCATTTGATGTGGTTGTGTTGCGCCATAATAGCTAGGTGGTGTATGAAAACCGTTGCCGCTGTCATCGTATACATGATGAGGCTGTTGTTGTTGTTGCTGTTGTTGACTATAAGCCACCGCGCTGGTTAGTAAAGACATTTTTGCATTACCATTGGTAAAATGATTATGATTTTTATTGTTGTTGTTAATGTTATTAGTTTTATTGCTTTCGAGGCTGGCGGATATGTGTTCTTCTTCGACACTGGTCGATGAGGGACGCTTTGAGGGCGATTCGACGACGGAGGAACGTGATAGGGAGAGCAATGCGTCGACACCTTCACGTTGACGACGTTGATCCTCAAGCTCTTCGGGTGTAATGTTGTTGCTGTTTGTGGGAAGCAGAGAGATATATATAAAATTAGAAGTCATAAGCAACAATTTGATAGAATAACCAAAACTTACTTATCTTCGCTGCTCTCATAGGCAGCATCGGAGGACGTGTAATTACTTTGATTATCACCATTTTGGCTATCATTTTGTTGTGTTTGCTGTTGTATAGTGCCATTTATAGCCTTTGCCGGTGCTCCATTTGTGGGCGTGGGCGTCGAACCGCCACTATTGCCCGCACCACCTGCTGAATATGTGTGATCCTCACTGGGTGATGAAGTTATAACGGGTGAGCTACAACGTAGATTTGGAAAATTAGTAAAAAAATCGCTTCCTTTTTACTCTTCACTTTTACTCACCCATTTTGAAAGGTTTCCGCAAACACTTTTGGTCCGTGTTTTAACGCCAACATTGCTGTTGCTGCATTTACATCATCGATACTATCAGCACCACAATCACGCGCTAAACGTTCAATGCTCTCATAGCTGCTAAAGTGCCCCAAAATGGTTGCACCACCTCCACCATTTCCTGCCATACCACCACTACTGCTACCGCCACCACTGTTCTGTTGTTGTAACGACGTGCTATTGTAATTGCCATATTTGTTGTTGTTATTACTGCAGTTATTCATATTGTTATTATGATTAGTTGTACTATAATCGGACGGAGTGTCTTCGTCAGGTAGTTCACCAGTTACGACCACATCATTCAGCAAATCCTGTCCACCAATAACTTTGGATAGCTTTGGAAAGAGACGTGGATCGATGCGTGGATTGATATTGGTTTTGGGTGCGGGACTGCAAGCGCCACCACCACCACTACCCACACTGTCGACGGTGTCATAGCCGATGAGTGAATCATTAGCCATGCCGCCAACACTGCTGCCTCCAGGGCTTTTGAGCGATTGTGCTGATTTTTCAGCAGCCGAGTTTGGGAAGAATGGTGAGCGATTGAGCGCTTGTATGAGATTTTGTCGTTGTAGCGGTTCGACGCGCCACAGGGAGCCTTTGCCCATGTTCTGAAACGAAGATTGGGAATTTGTCTATTTTAATTTTTAAAAATGTTTCGTTCAAGATTGCCTTCTTTTAAAAAAAAACATTTTAGTATGTATTTTAATTTTTTTTTCTTACTTTTTTAATTTTTTATTTAAAAATTTGATTAAGGTTATGCACTCAAGTTTTTTTTTAACTTAGCTTTTTTTAAGAAACGTTTTTTTCTGTTTTAATTTTATTTTAGTTTTCAATTTCGATTCTTAGTTTTTAGCTTTTTTTTCACTTAAAAACAAAAATTGGTTTCACTTTTTCTTTTTTTTTTTTTTGCTTTTGGTTTTTTTTTTTATTCAGTTTTTCAATTATTTTACTTTTTTCTTAGGTTTTCAAGTTTTTTTTAAATTCTTTCATTTTTTTATTTATAGTTATAGTTTTTTTAACTATTCAATTTTCACATTTAAAATTTTCATTAATAATTTTTTTTTTTTAATTCTTTTTTACTTTTATATTTATTTATTTAAAATTTTTTATTTTTATTTCTAATTTTTTTATTTTTATTTTATTTTTTATTTAATTTCTTATTTTTGGTTTTTTTAATTTTTTTTTATTTTTTTTATTTTTTTTATTTTTTGTTATATTTAATTCTTTCATTTTATTTTTTTTTATTTTTTTATATTTAATTTTTTTATTTTTTTTTCTATTTTTTTATATTTAATTTTTTTATTTTTATTTATATTTTAGTTTTAAATCTTTTTTATAATTTTTTTATTTTATTTAGTTTTTTTATATTTTTTTATTTATTTTTAATTTTTTAATTTTAATTTTTTTATATTTAATTTTTTAATTTTTTTCTATTTAATTTTTTTGTTTTTTTTTTTAATTTGATTTTTGGAATTTTTTTCTATTTCTTATTTTTTTTAATTTTTAATTTTTTTTTATTTTTATTTTTTTTTAAATTATTGATTTTTTTTTTAATTTTTGATTTTTTTTTTTTAATTTTTAATTTTTTTTTCATTTCCTGTTATTTTTTCCTGTTATGTATTTAACTCACCGGTGCTTTTTCCACTTTGACAAAGCTCTTATTGAGCGACAAATTATGGCGTACGCTATTCTTCCAACCGGCGGGTGCTGTCTTAAAGTATGGAAAATGCTGCATAATCCAAGCGTAGATCTCTTTGACCGGCAAAGCTTTCTCATTCGAGCCCTCAATGGCCATGAAAATTAAGGAACTGCAAAGAGAGCAAAAATCAAAAACTCTTCTAAATTGAAATGTTTTCCTTTTCCAAACTCACCTAAAACTGTAGGGGGGTTTGTTGTGTGTATGCACGAATGGATCGTACGGTACATTGTTCGGATGCTTTTGCTTTTGCGGTGTAAGAGCACCGTTGACACTGCCGCCACCGCCACCACTACTGTGCATACCACTGCCGCCACCCCCTATCGAATGACTATTCTTGGAGGATGCGGAGGAAGAACCAGATGAAGACAGCTGATGTGCTGACTGATGTGACGATTGATGTTGTGGTGTGCTAGTATTGTGACGACTCAGCCCGCTTGAGCCATTGGCGGATATTTCGAAATCTTTTAATGAATCATTATCATAGCTGGAGTAAGAGGTGGGTGAGCGCATAGAATTGCGTTGTTGCTGTAACTGCTGCTGAGGTGCAATGAGTGGATAAAATTCTTTGGAATTATTTGGTTCTGGGGATGAGATGCCTGGTGAAGAGCTGCAAGAAATGTAAGACAGAGAAAATGAAAGTTAGAAATTTTAAAACATAAACAGTAAGATGGATAGGCAATTTGAGAAAAAAAAGATGGCTGGCCTAAGAGGCTGAATGGACAGATGAACGCATGAACTATAAGATGTATTGTTCAACTTACGCAACACTTTGGTACTGCATTATGGTATAGGTGGGTGTTGAGGGCGAGCCGACTGCTAAACTTCCATTAGGGCCAGCTGACGCATTATTATTATGGCCAGACATCATCGAAGGCGACGCATTGGCCGTACTGGAGTAATTTATGGCACCGCTATTGTTGTTAATGTTGTTGTTGTTGTTGCCATTAACATTATTGTTGTTGTTGTTGTTGTTGTTGTGGTTGTTGTTGTTGTTACTGCTATTGTTGTGACTATTATTGGCTACTACACCAGCATAGAATGACTTAGAGATGGGACTATTACCGCCATTAACAGCAGCTGTGGATGATGAGCTCGATGAGAGTGAGAGCGATGAAGAGAACGAGCTGCTGGAGGAGGCAGGCGAAGCAACAACGGTAACAGCCGAAGTTGAAGCATTGCCTACACCATTGAGTGTGCTGCCAAGTATGCCACTACCACCGCTGCCTCCCATACCACTGCCACCACTTCCTCCGCCATGATCCAACACATTCATTTTTTCACGCAGATATTTCTTGTGCGGGTGGTGAGTGGTGCTGGTGGTGCTTGTGCTTATATTGATGTTACTGTTGTTGTTGTTGTTGTTGTTTGCAGTATTCACGTTTTGATGTTTTTGCTGTTGTTGGCCTTGATAAATTGTGTTTATTGTGGCGTTGCCATTGGTTACAGTCACAACACCGCTAGGCAGCGTTGTGAATTGTTTAGGTAAAGTGTGCACTGTGGCACCACTTGCGCCACCACCAGCCGTACTCAAGGTACTCGAGGATGTTGTCATTGTATAGGAAACAGATATTGAGGAGGCAGGTGTATTGGCAGCAGCCATGTAGGAAGCGGTTGATGAATTGATAGACTGAGTGTTGGGCATTGACGAAGCAGCAGATGAAGATATTGAAGAAGGCACATAGTTGTTGTTGTTGTTGTTGTTGTTGTTGTTGTTGTTGATAGAGTTTATTATAGTATTATTGTTGTTACTATTATTATTATTATTACCGGCGCTGGTACTCAAATTTGTTGGGGTTATAGTCGTAGCACCACTGCTTGTCGCATTACCCACACTCGTTGCCGCATTCAATAGCTGTCGCGGCTGTAGCGCCGGCATATTACCATTCGATTTATACTCCACGACGGTGGTGGTGCCACTCGGACCCATATGCACAGTGGTCGTTGCGCTTATAGCGCCAATATTGCCAAAAATATGCGCCGATGAGTCGTCTGACTTTCGACCACCGCCTGCGTTAGCTGCACCGCCAGGTGTTGTATCGTGTGTGGCGGGCAGCAATGTGATTGGTGTGCCAGCTGTAATTATATTACCAAAACGTTTAAGCTGCTGGAAGTCACTAACGCTAAGCGGGGTTATTTGGGTGCCACTTTTTAGGTCATGCTGTGTTGTGTTACTCCCACCACTAGCACCACTCACTCCATTGCCACTGGTGGAGCTCACATTGCCGCCGGTTGGACTGGTGGTCGTTGTAACCTCTTCGCTGCCGACGACATGATGTGGCAACTCTTCAATTAGTTCATGCGCATTGCTTGCATTTAATATACAAATATTGCCATTGGCCATGGTGCTTACGCGTTTCACCATATTAACACCGCCCGCAGCGCCAGCTGTTGTTGTCACTATGCCTTTAATTAAATTGCTGTCATTTAACCACGCCAGCGGACGCAATTCGCCATCATCGTTTTCACCTTTGCCACTGCCGGCTGTTGCTGTTGCTATGATACGTCCCAAAGCAGCTGGGTCGCCACCGCCCGTCAAGGTTGTGCCGCTGCCATTTAAGTCCATGGGTTCGGTAGCCAAAAGCACGATATTGCCGACGCTTGGTGCGCCAGTATTGTGACCATTTGCTGCTGCAGCAGCTGCAGCCGCCGCCGGTGTGGCGCCTTCATAGGTGGTAAACTGTCCGTTGCCATTTGGTTGCAGCAACACATATTTTGACGTGGCCGGCATGCTGCTACTGCCGTTGATGTTCAAGCTTGTGTTGCTGTTGTTATTGTTGTTGTTGTTGCTGCTGCCGAGAAAATTCGCGCCGCCTCCAGTGGTAAAAATTTTACCGGCGCTTGCCTTGGAGTTACTCAGATTTGCGGCACTCAAAATAGTTGCCTTGGCTAGAAAATTATTCAAATTGTTGTTGTTGTTGTTGCTGTTATTGTAGCCAGTGTTGATGGGTCCGCCACCGCTGCTGCTACTACTAATATAGGTAGTAACTCCGGCACCACCAACGCTGCTTGTAACTGTATTATTTGTAATGTGGTTGTTGTTGGTGTTGTTACTGTTGACGAAGCGCAAACCATTTGTTGTGGTTGTTGCCGATGCTGCTGTTGCAACCAAACCGCGCGCTTGCTGTTGCGACACCTGTTGTTGCAGCCCGTTGCTGCCAAGTGTTGAAGCGCCGGTGTTTGTAGCTTGCAGCAGTTGGTGGGATGTGGGTTGTAAGAGCAACGCGTGGCCGTCCAGCGGTATGGTGGAGAAGACAAGACTGCCGCCGCTGCCAGTGGTAGCGTTATGGTTGTTGTTGCTGCTGTTATTGTGATGATTGCTTGCACCGTTAGTGATGTTATTGCTATTGTTATTGTTGTGATGGTAATTTTGTATGCGACTACTGATGTTGTTGTTGTTACTATTGATACTGTTGTAGATGATGCTGTCTTCAATAGATGTGTTGTGGTGGTTGTTGTTGTTATTGTTGCTTGTATTTATTACACGCTGCAGCGTACGTAGTGTGCTCAGATCATGCGTCGTCAAAATTTGTGTGGGATTATCCGGCGACATTCTATTGAGAAAAGAGAAAACGAAGACAGGATGTAGGTAAGTATATGGCACAGGGTGGTTATAGTGCTTAAAAGTAATAAAAGAAGGGTTCTCATTGGTTAAGTTCATACACAGAGTGGTACTGAATTAAAAAATCAAGCCCGTTTTACCAATAAATATTTGATTTAGCAAATTTTTTTTTATCTTTTTTTATAGTTTTAAATAACTTTTTTATTTTAAACTATTTTTCTTTTGTTATTATTTTTTTATATATATTTTTAATTTTTATTATTTTTTTTTAATTTTTAATTTTTTTTTGCTTTTTTTATTTTTTATTTTTTTTTTGTATATTTTAGTTTTTTTTTGTTATTATTTTTTATATATATTTTTTATTTTTATTATTTTTTTTTTATTTTTATTATTTTTTTTATTATTTTTTTTTTTTGTTTTTTTTGTTTTTTTAATTTTTTTATTTCTTTTTTTTTTGTATTTTTTTAGTTTTTTTTTTTTTGTGTTTTCGTTCATTTTCATACATTGTTTTTATTATTTTCTTTTTATTATTTTGTTATATTTTTTTTTTGTTTTTGTTATATTTTTCATATTTTTTTATACTTTTTATATTTTTCATATTTTTTTATATTTTTCAAATTTTTTCACATTTTTCATATTTTTTTAGTATTTTTTAATATTTTTCATATTTTTTTAAATATTTTTCATATTTTTTTTAATATTTTTTATATTTTTTTAATTTTTGATTTATTGATTTGGCTGCGTTTTTTTATTCATTTGCTTTAAAAATATATTTTCCTATATTTTTTATTTTTATTATTTTTTTTTAATTTTTTTTTGTTTTTCTTATTTTTAATTTTTTTTTATTATTTTAGTTTTTTTTGTGTTTTCATTCATTTTTTTATATATTTTTTATTATTTTCTTTTTATTATTTTTTTATATTTTATTTTTTATATTTTTTGTTTTTTTTTATATTTTTCATATTTTTTTTAGTATTTTTTATATTTTTTTTTAATATTTTTCATATTTTTTTTTTTTAATATTTTTCATATTATTTTTAATTGTTTTTTTTTTTTTTTATTTTTTTAATTTTTGATTTATTAATTTGGCTGCGTTTTTGTATATTTTTTTGTTTTTTCTTATTTTTG
Source organism: Campiglossa producta (assembly GCA_964058755.1). Taxonomy (NCBI): domain Eukaryota; kingdom Metazoa; phylum Arthropoda; class Insecta; order Diptera; family Tephritidae; genus Campiglossa; species Campiglossa producta. The sequence continues at coordinate 7,347,808 of CAXKVI010000005.1, forward strand.
AATTTTTTTTGTTTTTTTCTTATTTTTTAATTTTTTTTTGTATTTTTTAGTTTTATGTTTTTTTATTATTTTTTTATATTTCATATAATTTTTTATAATTTTTTTTATTTGTCATATTATTTTGTATATTTTTTATATTTTTAATTATTGCTATACCTTTTTTATTTTTTTATACCTTTTTTATTTTTTTATATTTTTTGTTTTTTTTTTGTATATTTTTTATATAATTTTTTTATACATATTTTTTTTAATATTTTTTTAATTTTTGGTTTATTAATTTGGCTGCGCTTTGTCAAAAAGAATCCAATAATCAAATCAATTAAAAAGATGTTTTATTCGAAGAAAAGAGACGATCTCTCTACCTCTGTTACCTGTTTGAAGAACGCCGCATTTAAGAACTTTTTCTAAAAACGCCGCAATACAGAAAGGGAAAATTAATACATTTTCAGTTCAAATAGATCGTTTTTCGAAGAAAATCTATGATAGCACGTTCCTCAATCAAAGACCAGGATAGGATATGTTTGAAACGATCTTAGATACTATACGACATCCCTAAAATAAATCCTAAAACAATCCAAACTATTCTGAGCTATGGCGTTTTTTATATGGCGACTGAAATAGGGCGAGCTTCCACACAGTAGACGATATTTCGAAGAAAAGGCTTGTTAATATGTTATGTGCTATTTGTTTTTGTAAGCACTAGCACTTAAACAAACATGAACCCATTCTGTGATAACACTTCCGATTACAAAAAAACATAGCCCACTTAACACCGAAATACACAAGTCAAAAGCGTTAAGAAAACTATCAACGTCAATCAAAATATAATAATGTAGAACAACCAAATTTCAAGTACCTACTACAATTTACCAAAAAAAAACAACAAAATTTGAAAAAAAAAAAAGTTACAAGAACTATTACCACGAATTAAGCATAGTGTCTAACACTTTGTCAACATGAGCAAACAATTTTGGCATTTCAACGCATTTTTTTTTTTGTTTTGTTAATACCCGCTGTCACAAGCAGATAAAAGTTAATTGTTCAACGGCAAGATAAGATAAGCCAACGAAAAACTACTTTTCTGAAGCAAAACGCGACAGTTTTGTGAACTAACTAAAGAATGTGTATAAATGGAATGTTAGGAATGAGAAACAGAAAATAGCAAACAAAATTTTAATAACAAAACTAGTAGCACGCTAGAAAATTATATAAAGTGAAGATGGAAAACGTATAAAAAACTATAGCAATAACATCTAATATCTTTAAACGAGTTAATCTTGTATATTTGTATATTTGTATGTTCGGACTATCTCGAGAACCGCTTGACCGATTGGGATGAAATTTGGCACAAAGATAGTATGATGGATTCTAAGACTACCCACGTTAGGGTTGCCACTTGGGGCGGTTTACGGGGTTGCCACCTATCCCTTTTTTTAATTATGGAGCAAGATATGCCAATATGGGTATCATATGAAAGGTATTTTCGGCGAGATACCAACTAAAATATTTTCAAGTAGAGTTGCCACCTAGGGTTGCCACCTTACCACCATATATTTGTATATCCGGTACTATCTCGAGAATCGCTTGACCGAATTGGCTGAAATTTGGCATGGTGATAGTATGATCGATTTTAAGACCACCCACTTTAGGGTTGCCACTTGGGGCGGTTTACAGGGTTGCCACCTATCCCTTTTTTTAATTATGGAGCAAGATATGCCAATATGGGTATCATATGAAAGGTATTTTTGGCGAGATACCAACTAAAATATTTTCAAGTAGGGTTGCCACCTAGGGTTGCCACCTTACCACAATATATTTCTATATCCGGTACTATCTCGAGAACCGCTTGACCGATTTGGATGAAATTTGGTATGTAGATAGTATGATTGATTCTAAGACTATCAATTTGGGGGTTGCCACGTCATCATTTGGGATAATTTTTGGGTTATTTTGGGAACATCTGAGGGACTATTCAAGGATTATTTTGGGATCATTTTTGGATAATTTTGTGGTAATTTTCGAATCATTTAGGGTACATTTAAAATATTTTCAAGTAGGGTTGCCACCTAGGGTTGCCACCTTACCACAATATATTTCTATATCCGGTACTATCTCGAGAACCGCTTGACCGATTTGGATGAAATTTGGTATGTAGATAGTATGATTGATTCTAAGACTATCAATTTGGGGGTTGCCACGTCATCATTTGGGATAATTTTTGGGTTATTTTGGGAACATCTGAGGGACTATTCAAGGATTATTTTGGGATCATTTTTGGATAATTTTGTGGTAATTTTCGAATCATTTAGGGTACATTTAAGGGTGTTTTTGGGGTAATTTGTGAATTATTTTTGGACCAATTTGGGATCATTTTTGGGTCGTTGTGGGTTCAATTTCGGATCATTTTGGAAACATTTAAGGGTCTTTTTGGGATCATTTTAGGATTATTTTTGGATTATTTTAGGGTCAGTTTGGGATCATTTTGGGTAAGTAAATTTAGCGCTAAATTGATAGCACCGAGCAAGCTCGGTCACCCAGGTACTATTATTTAAAACGCAATAAATTGCGCATTAAAAATTTTAGCAAAAAAGCCAAAGTTTTGCTATAAAATGTCTGAAGATAGTAATGATAATATGTAGAATTATTTGAAGTTTCACACACGTTTTAGGTGCTTAGGTTAGGGTTAGGGAGGGTAATTTAATTTAATGCGACATTAGGCAGTAACGAAAAAATAAATGTACATTTGCGTAGAAGATCACATTATATCAGCAAACGATTGAAGAACCAATAATGAGTTTCAAAAACTTTCTATCTCAACGTAAATTCGATAATAGTTTCATTTGTTCATGCTGAGCCTGCATTTTGCTTTTTAGCATTTAGCCCAAAATGCAGCGTTTTCATTTATACAATTTTGAAAGCTAAACGCAACTAAATGCTACTTTATTTCTGCATTAGCTTTAGCATCTTCGAAGATACAGTACGAACAAAAATTTCCTTTTATGAAGAAAAAGTGAAAAAATGTTGCATACTTTTGGACGAACTGGTGGATATCTTCTCTTCTTATGCAATAATTTTTCCCTTTAAAGGTTGCAATTTTCGAGGTGAAGAGTTTAGAAAGTCGGTTTCTTTGCCCACGAACTCTCTTTTATAAAAGAAATGGAGTTTATCTGAAAAGGCAAGCATACTTCCACTTGCGATGTAGGAACGCTCCTTAAGCATTCGAAAATTAGCTAAATGCGCATTTTCAAAATGCGGCAGCATGAAGGCATCTTCGAAATGTACGACAGCAAAAGAAAAATGCTGCTTTTAAAAGTCAGCATGAATACTACATAAGATGGGGTCTTCTTCAACCAAATTCTGAGTTAGGGCGCTACACAGTGGTTCGAATCCATACATTTTTTTGGAAACATCTATAAGAAATCGTCCTAGGTGATTGAAATTTTGTTTTCAAAACAGATAAGATAAAAACAAATAAGTTTTAAGAAAACATTTTTTTATATGGAAAAATAAAAAAATTTAGAAAAAAATAAAACAAGATAAAAAATATAATTTTAAAAACAAATAAATAAGAAATTCATTTTAAAAACAAGTAAAAAAAATTACCTTAAAACCAAGTAAGAAAAATTAGTTTTAAAAACAGATAAGATAAAAACAAATAAAAAAAAAATCTAGAAAAATATAAAAAGAACATTATAAAAAAAATCATTTAAAATTATAAAAATTAATAAAAACCAAAAAAATTGTTTAAAATAAAAAAAATAAAAAAAGTTATTTAAAACTATAAAAAAAGAAAAAAAAATTTACAAAGTCAAATATTTGAGCCCCTTAAAGCACAAGTGTTATAGTCCACCTTTTCTCGAACTGATATATTGAAAAACGAACTGAACTTATTCCACTTGTGCTTGACGACGGCGAGTACCGAAGAAGATATAATGATGATATGTATGAGCTTTACGCAGATGTCGACGAATTTGCCAGCAGTCTTAAACAAAATCTGCATTGGTAGAAATTCTATTACCTTTAAAAAAACATAAATCTGTACATTCTGTTATTATTTCGTACATCTTTAGCTTTACAATAGGTAATATTACAGCATTAATTATTTGTTTCTGCATGTCTACAAAATCGTTAACAAAAAATGTTACGTATACGCCGTGCCACTTTTATAAAAGTTTTGAATTTTCGTCACTAAATCCAGAGGGGCAAATATGGGCAAACAGTTTTACCTGTAATCGATAGAAAATATTACAAACTTGCATTTTGTTATAGTTAGAAGGTATAGGCAGAGCTTTCACACACTTCACAAGGAATTCAATTGAAAAAACCCCAACAATTTGACACAATAAACGATTTACTTGTCTCTAAGTGCTTTTCTGCATTGATTTTCGCAAAATCACTCGGAATGTAGATATAATACACAGAAATGTCACTTGTGTGCAGCATGAGCTTATAATTGTCACGGTTACAAAGCAATTCAATAAACTTTGGACGCCAGACGAACTGATTGCATTTCTAGTGCGGCGCGACAATTCGACCGGACTTGTAAATAAATACAGTAGCAATAAACAAATAAAAAAACACTTGGAATAAATATCAAATACTAACAACAAGAACGCTCAAAATTTAATTCTACGTTGTAAGACGATGCGAGTTTATGTATGCTTCAAAATGACAGACGTTGAATGACTCGACTTCTACAAGTGCTGTCGCGTAGTGAAACAAAACGTGTCAACACTGTGAAGCGCGTCTAAATGAACTAAAGGAATTTTTATAACTCAAATATGAGCAAAGCTTAAACATAGCAGGAGAGCATTGTTATTAACGGAGGGAGAGGGAGCCAGAACCAAAAAAAAACTAGCCACGCCGCTAGTGACCGAATATTGTTGCTATAGTTACTTGATTGTAAACAAAACTGAAGTATAACAATGGTTGTATATCAAAAGTGGAATAAGATTACAATAACAACAGAAGTGGAATAAGATTACAATAACTAGACATTGCTCAAATGATAGAGAGGGGTTAAGAAAAAAAGCTAGGGCAAACAGCAGGTGACCGAGAGCAAGCAAACGAAAAAAGTACAACAAGTCATAAGTAGTTGGCAACGCCAAGGTGTTTATAGTAAAACGTATAAATAAGACGAAGACCCAAATATTTACCAACAGATACATATGGATGTGTTATGTCCGATAAGTTGTGTGTATGCTTTGCTTTTTTTAAATGTATGGATAAAACACGAATCAAACAGCAACAAAACAAATAATTTTTTTATATGAGAAAGTTGCACTACCACAACTTGTTCCTAGCACTGCCAAGTGAGAGGAAGAGAGATTAAAACTTGCAAACGTGTATAATTTCTGCGCATTCTCGTTTTGCGAGGTTTTGCACTAAGTGCGCTCGCGAGCATTGGTTTCGCCCAGTAGTGGTGGTGAAAGGTGCTCAAGTAGTGAATTTATAAAAAAAATGGTAAACATGTGACTGGTTGGTGAAGGAACTCCAAAAATGGCGAGAGAAAAGTATATGGCAAGAAATATGTGGCAAGAGTGAGTGAGACATGAAGAGTTTGTTGAATTCCAAGCGTACCCAAGTGTGTCAGCAGCATAAAAGCCGGTAAAGCTTTTTTTATGTACATCAACAACTTTTTTGCAGTGGAGTCGCAATTTTTACTCTTTTTTTCTTTTCAGTCTTCAAATACTTTTTTCTTGAGATTTTTATTTTAAAAGTCTTTCGATAATAATTATAAACAATTATTGGTATTGGTTTCCTTTAGCACCCAAATGCTAAAAAATTCGCTAAAATTATGGGAGAGGGCTCAAAAAACGTGTTTTGGCATCAGGATCACGAATCCGGATGCGATTTTTTAATTTTTTTTTCTGGCGAAAGTTATAGTCAAAAAACCGAAAAATCGCCCGGGTCGGACTCGGATTAGTCATCACGGGAAGGACCATAAATCTTCCCAAAAACTTTTCTCTCGAGTACTCAAATTCTCTAAATTGACCTAAAAATTATTCTAAAATGACCCTTAGATGAACCCAAAATGACATGTATTCTACCCTTTAATTATTGGCCGCTACAGTTTTAATGTACCTTACCGCCTGCTCGCCGCCGTGTTTGGATAGCTCAGCTTGCAGACCATTTTAAATCGGGAAATAGCTATTCGCACCTAGTTATGTTCGCGTTGCAGAACGTCAATTCCATCGTATTTGATTGTGGGGTCGGGCTCGTCGTCACCACGGGGTTTGCCGCGTCAAAGTTAAAGTGCGAGGTAAAGTCGAAATAAAGTTTTATGTAATTGAGGCTTTAGGAAATGGACCCGGCAGCAGCACTCCACCACCGAGTCAAATTGGTTTCCCTGACATGCCTATCTAAAATGTCATTCTCCACGAGGCGGAAATAGCCTTTATCGAATCCATCGGGAAAAAAAATTGAATTCTTCGACCACTGTCTTCTTCGCCAGTGTACATACCAAACAAAATTTAGCTAAACAACAATGCCAAAAGAGAAACTTGCAACTGTAATTTGAGACGCAACCAAAGAGCATTTGATGCCAGAAAAGGGAGAGAAAAAGTGGGCGCAAAAATACTCTTAAGAGGCACAAACACAAGCACCGGATCTCCCAACAACCAGAATAACAAATGAAAAAAAGTAAAATAAAGCTAACAAAAAGATTTCGCCCACGTTGGCCGCGACCGCGACCATCACAACAAGACGCGTCGAAAAACCGGAGACAGACAACAGAGCACCAGCGAACGGCAACTGTCGTCGTTTTAAGGCCGCAACGCCCGATAAGTGCCAACGAATGCGCCAGGCAACGAAGACGCGTCGCGGCGTCATCGTTTTAAGCACTGGCATTTAATCATTTTTCGCGTGCACGTAAAATTTGCATTTTTATTTTATTTCATTTGTTGGTATAGCAACGGTTGTTGAAAAAATTCCGATACATGAGCAAACCGATGAATAACAAATAAGATGGAAATAACAAGAATTAAAAAGAAGAAAAAAAAAAAAAATAAACAAACAAAAAAGCTTTGCCGCAAACCAAACGTGAGTAAAAAAAAAAACACAAATTTTGTTGGTGAATTTTTATTGTTTGGCTTTTTTTTCGTTTCTCTTTTATGCTTATTTATGTAGCAGGCGTATTCAATGACTAATTTGTGTATTGTTAATCTACGTTTAGTGTTTGTTCTTTCTTCCCACATTAAAATATACGTCTTTATTTAATTGGCCGTAATGAAACGTCTTTTATGTGGCGTCATATTTGAATAAATATTTCAACACAAGCAAAAAAAAAAATTCTTGCACAAAATTACTTTAATGACTTCAACTATACTTAATTAAATTTTTTTCTTTTTTTGTTGCTATTATTATTATTTCTGTTTTCTTTTTGGTATCTACCTTTTTTTTTTATTTTTCTTTTATTTTTTTTTTGTGTTTATATTTTTTTCTTGTTTTAATTATTTTTTTTTTTCTTTTTTTTTAATTCCTTTTTAATTCTTTTTTCTTTTTTTAATTCTTTTTTATTTTTTTTTATTTTTTTTTCTTTTTTCTCTCTTTTCTTTTTTTTCTTTTGTTATTACATATATTATTATTTTCCTTTTTTATTTTTTTATTTCTTTATTATTTTTTTCTTATTATTTTTTTTCTTTTTTATTTTTTTTCTTTTTTATTTTTTTTTTCTTTTTTATTTTTTTTTTCTTTTTTATTTTTTTTTTTCTTTTTTATTATTTTTTTTTTATCTTTTTTATTTTTTCTTTATTATTCTTATTATTATTTTTTTTAATTTTTTTTTTTATTTTTTATAATTACTGTTTTTATTATTTTTTTTTCTTGTTTTATTTTTTTTTTTTGTTTTATTTTTTTTCTGGTTTATTTTTTTTTTTTCTTGTTTTATTTTTTTTTTTTTTTGTTTCATTTCTTATTTAGTTTGTCTCAAAACCAAAATTAACAGGGGATGACTGAAAATCGTTCCAAAATAATTCATTTATTTTTTATTTTTTTTTATTTTCTTTTTTATTTTTATTGTTTTTTTATTAAATTTTTTTTTCTTATATTTGTTTTATGATTGAAATTTCCGACAGAGTGAACGAAAATCGACACTGAAGATGGCGCATTGCCGAAACCGGGTTCTCTCGACACCAAAATTGACAAGGGATGACGGAAAATCGTTCCAAAATAATTTATTTATTTTTTCCTTTTGTCATTTTTTATTTTCTTTCTTCTTTTTTTATTTTTTATATTTTTTATTTTATTTTTTTATTATTTTTCTTTTCTTTTTTATATATTTTTTTTATTTATTTTTTATTTTTGTTATTGATTTTATAATATCTTTTTTATTTATTTTTATTTTTTTTATTATTTTCTTTTTTATTTCTTTTTCTTTTCTATTTCTTCTTTTTTCTTTTTTATTTCCTTTTTTTCTTTTTTATTTCTTTTTTCTTTTTTATACTTTTTTTAATAATTTTATTTTTTTTTTTTTAATTTTTTATTGTTAGTTTTATTTTTTTACTTTTATTTTATTTTTCTTTTTTGTATTTACTTTTTTTATTGTTGTATTCTTTGTTTCTTATTCCCCCATTTTCATTTGAATTTTTTTTCTTGTTTTCTCTTTTATTGCTTTTCTTTATCTTTATGTTTTTATGAGTTGCTTACAATTCTATATGAAATCCCACAACGAAGCTTATTTCTACATTTTACTTTATTCACTTGACTCATTTGTTTCAAATGTCAAACGTCATTTGTTGGTATACCTAACTATATTTACTCTCCATCACCTTAACAACTTGCTACATAAATAGTGGTGCCACATTTTTAATCCCTTTGGCCCACATTTACGCCCACCTATTAAATAATGGCAAATTTTTGTTGTAACTCTTCTCATGCCCAAAACAGGCGTGTGTGTTCGTTTTTATACATAGATGAATTCTAGTCTGGTCTGGTCTGGTTTGACTTGGCTTGTTAGCCAGATTTCACCAGCTGTGCGTGCTAAACAACGAGAGCAATGAACAGTTACGCAAAGAGAATACGGACAAGAGAACGTGCGCAATGGACATATGGCGGCGAAGTCTTGCAACGAGTGGGGTTCAATTACACATCATAGTATTTTGTATTTCGATTAGTGAGTGAGTGAGTGAGTGATTGGGCGGAATTGGGCGTAGTGATGTTGAAATGCGTTAATTACTTGAAAAGAGATACGCTGATAAGCTGACACGAGGGCAAAGTGGTCTTACGAGACCTTCAAAAAAGTCAATGATGACATAGCGCAAACAAATGCATAGTATTATATGTATACATGTTTCTAAAAAGCATGTCTACACTGGAAGTTACCTGTCGTCAAATGAAACCCAAAATAGCCAGGGGGTCAAAAATTAGCTACAACCACAAAACAATTTAAAAGCATTGCACAGGCGATGGAATAAATTATAGCGCTTTTGATGCAAGTAGGGGGATTTGCTTATTTAAGACGTTCAGTCCAGTGTCAAGTTGCTGTCGTATTAATTACAAACGATACAACTTGTTTGACAGGGTGGCTGAGGTTTCTTGTATTTATTAATTTTATTATTTAGTCACAGATACCAGATTAATTCATCAAGTCATTGTTTAAAGTTCTCAACATGTTCATGGTAAACTTTTGAATCTAATAAACTTTGTTCTCATTTCTGGTCAGCCGAGATCTTCGTTTCAGAGAATCTACATGAACCTATCAGAGGAGATAGCTGTGTGTTCTAAAGTTTTGGAATGTCCTCAAATGTCAAAATGTTATCCTTGAAGAAGCCGCAGAATAAATAAATAAACTTCTCTTCCGAAAGCATCAAACATTTGTCTTTAAACTTGAAGTTCCCTCATAAGAACCTATCACAGACAAAGCTACATATAATATACGCCTTACTGGCGCTGAAATCCAATATTGAGTGCAATGACCGTAATTTGTAGGTGAATAAATGCAAAAATCATGTAGGTGGCTCATAAAACACTTTAATCCAACGATTAAATCACTAAGCAACCGAAGAGTTTTTCAAGCATGAAAAGAGCTCAGAATGCAATATAATAATCACGCAGGCGGCTAAACTAAACAACAAAACAATAAATGCAACAACTATAATTTTTGGCAGCATATATAGCCAATTTGAAGTGCAAAAAAGACAATAAATTAAGAGCGCAATAAAACTTTTATAAATGCATGAGATACATATCACGACTCAAGTAGGGCGTACGTTGATGGCGTTAAAATGAAGGCAATGGAAGAAGAAAAAACTAGGAAAAAATCAAGAAAACAAATAAAAAGAATAGAAAGAAGAAATAAAAATAAAAAAAAACAAAGAAAAAATAAAAATAAAAAAAAACAAAGAAAAAATAAAAATAAATAACAAACAACCACTTAGACAAATAACAAAAAAGAGAAACAAAATACGAAGTAGAACTTAGCAGAGTAGAACGATGGAACGATGGTTGTGATGGGGTTCGTTCAGCTTGGTGTTTCAGACTTTGCCACACTGCTTTAAGTTGATAATTTTTTGTATTATACTTATTATAATGTTATTGTTGTTATCAGGGGTGGATCCAAGGGGGAGGTTTTCAGGTTCAAACCCTCCCCTTCGAGATCCAAAAAGTCATACTTTTCACAGTAATACAGCAAAAAGTATAGTAAAAATTACTCAAAGAATATTGTAAAAATTGGACAAAAATATGGTAAAAATTGGACAAAAATATGGTAAAAATTGGACAAAAATATAGTAAAAATTACATAAAAAATATAGTGAAATTACACAAAAAATAAAGTAAAAATTACACAAAAAAGATTGTAAAATTAATACAAAAATATATTAAAAAATTACACAAAAAATATAGTAAAAATTACAAAAAAAAATATAGTAAAATTTATACAAAAATGGTAAAAAAAATTACGCCTAAAAAATAGTACACAAAAAATATAGTAATAAAATTACACAAAAATATAGTAAAAATTACACACACAGTCAAATTTATACAAATAAAATAGTAAAAAATTACGCAAAAAAGTTAATAAAAAAATTACCCAAAAAATATAGTAAAAGTTACTGTTACCTTGAATTTGACATTGCCCGTACCAACAAATGTAGGTACATATATTTTGAAAAACAACCCTTAAAGTCGAGTTTTAAGAATGAAAAATGTCCTCGGAAAAAAAATGTGAACCCCCTTTCACAAAATCCTGGATCCGCCACTGGTTCTTATTATAATAACTTCTACTAAAACGTCTGCTGTCGGTGGTGGCATTTAATGGTGATGTGGCCACGTGCTATAGGAATAAGCTGAGCAATGAAACGAGGCTTGGAAGCATAGAACCAGAAGAAAAAAAAAAATAATGCAACAGTGATGCGCGCGTTAATACAATGTAAGTTGGTTAACACAAGTGTAATAGTGGCAAGAGTGAAGTGTGAAAAAATACCAACTGCTTTTAGTATACAAAACACGTACATACATACATGCATAGTGTATGCAATTATTGTTTCTATATGAAAGTACCTAGAAACGGAAGGAAGAGCAGATAATCACGTTTTTTTTTTTTTGTTTTTTTTTTTGTATTTGTCAATATTTCACGTTTAATTTTCTTTTCGTTCTCTTGCCTACCCGTTGCATATGCATACACATAAAATAAACAGGGTGGTGCAGAAGACCAGAACGATCCGAAGTATTTCAAAAATCCCAAAAGAGATATTCTATTCAGTTTTTTATCTAAAAATACCTTCATATTACAACATCCATTCTCCACTATAATGAGGGGATTTCAGAAAATACCAGCTGTGGCAACTCAGATGCAAAGTTCTCCCTCTATTAATAAAGACCAGGGGGTGGGGGGAATTCTTGTTCTATGAAAATATAACGTGAAAAAACCACGCCCGTGGATCCGCCTCTGTTCGTTACCCAACGGCTTAAGTCGCCTAATGCCTAAGTCTAACCTGTTCCTATCAATTTTATAAAAAAAGATTCTGGTTAACTTAACGATAACTTAACTAGGTTATGACTTTTGTATGTATTATACTTTCTTGTATCACCCTGTACTCTATCACAAATACTACAAGCTTTTAGCATGATTTTCAATTATTTAGCGCACACGAACGTGGTCGCTTCTGTGTGTGTTCAGTGCACATCTCCCTCTGTTTTCTTTTTTGTAATGACGCTAGAAAAAAGTGTTAATAGTTGTTGTTTCCAATTTTTTTTTTTTTTGAAATGAGAATACAACAGCATAAAAAAAACCAAAAACTAGTACAAAAATCATCGAGAGCAAAAAGAAACCAAATAATGCAAAAGGCCACCACGAATGAGTGCTCGTAACTACATTATAGGTTTGCCCTTGTGCTTTTACATGTTTATCAACAACACTATCAATACTAATCTCATTTTCATACTTTTTTTTGCGCCTTTTTTTTCTTTAGCTTTTCATACTTCTAATTGCTATTAGCTAAATGCTATTCGGCTTTTTTCCGTTTCGTTTGCCATTTGTCGCGTGCTATATTTACTCGTTGACTTGGAAAGCTTTACATTTTTTAATGGCGAAACAACTAGCGGATATAATTATCATTTAGCATTTATTTCGTTCCGTTTTTTGTGATCCTCATAAGATATACTTTTAATGTGCTTAAACTTTATTATGCTTCTAACCGCAATTCCACCTAAAGTTACACCTTAATGTAATTGGTGCTTTAGTAATACGAAGTGACATACGCTTTATGACAGCAATTAAACGCCATCTTGAAAACAAAACGGCATTCGTGAGATATAGAAAAAGGCAAGCACACGTGTTTTTTATAGTCTTTGGAAGTCCAACTTTTCATATTATCTTTTAGAATAACTCGAGTAGGAAAAAAAGAAAGAAAAGTGGCTAGAAAGCAGACGCAGTGCAACGCATAGTACGGTTAGTCTTCGTTCCTCGCAAAAAAGTGCAAATTGTGTAGACTCGGGTAGTTCATCAACTACTTAGTTCACTGAACTAGATGATGGTTGTGATCGCGGGAGCTAGTTCCAAATTTTAAATGAACTAATTGAACTATGGAAAATTTATAGGATTTATTAAGAATGAGAAAATACCGAGAAACCAAAGTAAAGTCGCTGCCAACCAGGGCTAGCCATGGTGAAAACAAAATTACAAATGAGTGCTGTGCAATACCAAAAATGACAGTGGGTAAGAATATGCATCGAAATAACAACGCATAATTCGACATTATTCGTTAATTTTCGACACGAATTAGCAACTCCAACATGGGTAGAAAAAAAACCTCAATGAACGAAATTGCCCACTTTTTTATCCTCTTTTTTGGTAAGAACTACCCAGTAATTTCCCCAGATTTTATTCGCTGCTGGTTAGCAGGGAAACACGTTATAAAGTGTAGGAGGAGATATCAAAAGACGTGCCTCTGGAGTATTGATACCGAGGCCACCAGGGCGGATCCAGGATTTTTTTCAGTGAAGCTCTAGGGGAGGCATCTTTTGATATCCCTTCCAAAATTTGTGCAGTTATATTCTAAGGGAAACAAATACAAAACAATTTAACTAAAAACGAACTGCTTGAACTAGTTCGTTTTGGTGACATAGTTCGAAATCTCTGATCATTACAATAAACTAAAATGCCCAACTCTAAAAATAAAATGCCTGCAAGTCATAAGCAAATTTGTGAAAATTTATTCATAACAAGTATGTACGAGTACTTACAAAAAATCCAAATAGAATATAAACAAAAAAGGCAAAAGCAATCATATTTATATGGTACAAAGTATTTATCAACTATGGATGATTGTTTGCATTGTTTGTCTATACGCTAGCCTAGTCTAGCGATAAGAGAAAATGGCGTCTCAAATGGCGTATGAAAAGAATTGTTCTAGGCGAAGCAATAATTTTTTTATTTTTTTTTATTTTCGATTTTTTGTGATTATAAAAATTCCGATAAATGTTGCAATTGATGAAGAAAGCGTAATCGTCGATCATTTGATTGATGGCACGTGAAAGTAATTATGATAAACAGCACAACCTTGATAGTTAAATATAACTTTAAGAAATTAAGCGGAACCAACTATTCAAAGTCTATGAGAAGTGTTCTGCAGTGATATAGCTGGTGAAAAGCTTAAGAGTCTTTTGTAGCTCCTAGGTAAAAGGATTAAGACAACTATTGAAAGCTCGTGTAGGCGAGTCAGGTTTAGTAATCTCGGATCTGCTCGAGCTAAAGACCGAAAGATCTGGGCGCGCTATTTAGTCAGACGACCTTTAAATTAAATATTTCTTCTCCTCCCCCACAGTGCCTACTCTCAAGTTCAGAATCTAGGCGAGCTGTATCAAGGGCCATTCCAGAACGGATACAGCTTCAAACACCATTTAATGTATAATTTATTAAATTTGATTAGCTTCTTCGAAGTAAGCGCAGTTTAGTCACAAATACACTGAGTAATTGACAGGCAATGACAGCTAAAACGACAGCTATAAATAAAGTTATAATAAACAAAAATGACAGCAAAGCAAGAAAAGAAAAACACTAACTTAATACAAATATACCGAAGAGAAGGTCAAAAACATTACTATAAGCATTCAGCAAGAAATAAAAGTAAACCAAAACAAATGAGAAAGAAAAAGTAAAGCGAAAGGAAAAAAGAAAAAGTCTAAAATTGTGAAAAAGAGAAAAAAATTACGGAGTTAAATACAACGCTTAAAAACAGCAAAACATATTGGACTTATGAGAGCCGGCTTAATGGAAAAATACGAAAAGCAGAAACATAGAAGAGAAGCGGTAAACTGTTTACAGCGTAAACAAATTTCAAAATATACCAAAAGCTTCGCGCGCCACAAAAACCAAACCAACGAAAACTAAGAATGAAATCAAAAGCGCACAAAACGCAAAAGGTGACGCCAATTAAGCTTACAAAGCAATAAAAACAAATTGGCATTAAGAGAAAAAAAAACAAAAAACAGTAAATAAAATAAAAAGAAAAAAACTACACACAAACCTTCGAGAAAAAGCGAAGCGGCATATAATTACAATGTTTGTGACAACAACAAATTTATTTTGCGCATTTTCGAAGCTTACCTACATATTGATGAAGTTCAGCAAAGCTGACAGTAAGCGTATGACAGCAAAAACAATGAATGGAAAAATTTACGTTTGTAATCAAAAAAAATAAAAATAAAAACGTAGAAAAAAATTTAGCGACATGAGTTCAAGGAACAATTATAAAGAGGAGAATGCTTAAAATTAGTGTAGGTAAGAGAGTAAACAATAAACCAAATCAAAAGTGGGATACACAAATAAAGAAAATAGAAACAGTAAGCTAAAGATATATGTTAAGATGAGAATAAAGTGAAAAAAGCATGTAGACCTAAAAGTTACGATAGAAAGTGAGACAAAAGATACACAAATCCTGAAACAAAGCTGGCTTAAAACAAGTTCTCGAATCACAGACTACAATATAATTTCAGTCAAAAAATTCAAAAATCAATAAAGTCGTTGTAAGATTAATCGGCATATCAATTTAAATAAATTAACAAGCCAAGCAATTTACTAAAACCACTGACTTTATAACTGTGAGACTATAATTTATTGATATACAAAAGCTATAGAAACTGAAAGCATAGCAACAACAAAATAAATTCACCGGCTATTAACGTCATCGAGTGTGTCGCGCCATCCATTTAAAAAGTATGTAAAAATACTAACGAAAAACGAACGACGCTGTATATTGTTTATATAGCTATATGTACATATATTTTTTTTTTCATATATGCACTTATACAGTAGAGTCGTATTGATCGTGTGACACGATCGTTAAAAAAATGCTTTGCGACAGCACTAGCAAACAATGAATATGGACGAGTATAAATGTTTATAAGAATGAATGCCTACGTCAATCTTTGGCCCGTGACTCTTAACTGTATTTATACAAGTTGACATTTGTTTATATATTAGTATATACGCATAAGTATCTAACATACCTATAGCTAAAGTAAAAATTCACCAAGAAACGACGAAAATTTATATATTCTCGTTGGTATTTGAAAGATGTATTTTTTTATAGCCCAAACTCACAGATTTTTCATCATTTCTATATGTGTTACGCTGCGACGCTAATTTAATTGGGCCAAACAGAAGTAAGTACATATGTACCTAGATAATCATTGAGCAGGGGGTGATGTTTTACCAGCATCTTCTAATTTGTTAAGCATTTCTAGTGTTGCGATGAAATTAATTGTTGTCAAAAGTGGCAATCCTAAAAAGTAAGTTGCTGGAAGAATTTGAAGGAATCGAACTGAACGAAGATTGAGTATGAAATATATGCACGATGTCTGAAATATTTACGTGACTGCTTTGAACCAGAAATCATTAATCGTTAGGTAGGTATGATACCAATTAATTCGCAGGGAAATTTCAAAGGTTCCAAAGATTTTTTTTTAGATGTCGATTAGAGGCACTTGGAGAACTAGCCCCATTCTCCAATCTCTATTGTTAGACGACGAGTCGAGAAACACTGAAGAAACATCGCGTTCTCCAACAAAATGGGACCTAATTCTCAAATCGAGAAACCGAATTCTAATGTCATTCTCTATTGAGTTCTAATGTGATTTGTGTTTTTGTTAAGTTCTCTAACCTATGTCTAATTGACTTCTATAGTCATTTCTACCAATAATGTACTTAAAATTACTCATAGTATGCTACGGTTCTGTTTCTGAACGACGTGGTGTTTTAGTGAGCACAACAACACATCAAGGCTTTGTCCAGAATTTTTCTTTTTCCTTCTGACACAATAAATTTTCCAAACGGGTTGCTCAATCTTCTTCTGCTTTGTTCTTTTTCGCGAGGTTATCTTTGAAACACAATAGACTTGCCAACTGTCATAATGTGACCGGTTGCACAATATTCTTTTTTTTCTTTTTTTTTTTTTGATGGGGTTAACTTTGAAACACAATAAACTTTCCAACTCTCAACTAGCTGTTTCGGACTGCGCCATACACTTCTTTCTGACATCATAAACTCAAAAGGGGGACTGAAAAGAAAAAAATTAAGTATTTAATGTTCTAAACCTTCAATGCAAATACCAAGCAAAAAAATGTAAAGTCCCACGTCATAAAAATTTGCTTTCGCATCATTATGAGCTACTGACAATAATATGTAAACACTATCCACATCGTCATAAAAGCAAATACATGTTCCAGAAGCTTTGACATCAGCTTAAATCAATAAAGAAACGGTTCAAGTGTCAATAGAAATGTGAACATGTTTTGTTTAAAGTTATTTGAGTAAAGTTACAAATTTTATTTACTTTTTGAGAAACAAACAGATAAACAAATAAAAAGCAAGCTATAAGTATCCTTATAAGTGAAGAAAAGGGTGAAAACGAACATAGAATAGAAAAAAAACGAGTACTGAACGAAAACGGAAGCCAATTGGATAGCGAAGCATACGCGAAATTTGTGACTATACAATACAGACAAAAAACAAATATAAAACCGGCAGCGTGGTCTCTTATATGTATATTTTATCTCTAGAACATACGAAAAGAGAGCACTTAATAAACATATTGAAGTATAAAAGTATTAGCACAATTAGAAATACAAGAAACAAGAAACTGTACCAACAAAATTTCAAGAAACAATTTTTGTATGGGATTTAAACTGTTTTGAGAGCTAGAACGAGAAAAACCGATAGGAAAATAAACTTTAAAAAATTAAATAAAAACAAGGCCATATACCAAATATTCATAGGTACGTAAAAGCGCGTGCTTTGTTGTCAAAAGGTGTATGGGAACGCATATAAATACTTAACTTAGGGCGCTATATATAGACAATTGTATGGTATATAAATTCTAGCAAAGAGATGTAATTGGAAGTCACACACTCTAGAACATTTATAAAATAAGTGAATTGGTTTAACAAGAAAACTAATGATCTGTAATCTCTGGTTCAAAAAGCTCTATAAGTATTTAACGATAATAATGATATAAAAAACTATATGGTCTCTGAGGTATCATAACTTGGAACCACACAGACTAAACTGAACGATCTACCGCCGATGAGTGGTTGGAGTTTGTGTCACTTTAATCGTGTTCTCCACTTAGGCTCATCTCCCGACAGAAATCGCTACCAGTAGGAAATTTTATGGACAATAGTTTCTCAGTTCCTTTGTTAGTAAGGTGCTCTCTTCTTCTTCTATATATATATATGTACAAACAAGTATGCATTGAGCGTCTTTACATAACTAATAAATCAATGTACTGTCTCAATATCAAAGTGTTTTCACAATAGATACAGAAAATGCATCATACAATTGCAATTTGCAACAACAAAAGCAAATCCAATCATTGCAACAATTAAAATGAGCAAAAAAAAAACGAAATATTCGTAATCATTGAAAAAAGGAAAAGTGTAACAAGAGTAATAAAAAAATATGAATACACACATATATGAGTATTAGGGTGGAACTTAGTTTAAGACTACATACTTTTATTTTATTTTTATAAATTTTTTTTTAATTTATTTTACATTGTTTCATTTTGTATATTAGGAACATATTTTTTTATATTATTTTTTATTTTTTTTAATATTATTTTTTTTTATATTGTTTTATATTATTTTTTTTTTTAATATTTTTTATATTATTTTTTTTTTGATATTTTTTACATAATTTTTTTTTTTGATATTTTTACATTATTTTTTTTAATATTTCTTATATTATTTTTTTCTTTAATATTTTTTACATTATTTTTTTTAATATTTTTATATTATTTTTTTTAATATTTTTTATATTATTTTTTTTTTATTTTTTTATATTATTTTATTTTTTATATTATTTTGTTTTATTTTTTTTATATTATTTTATTTTTTTTTTTAATTATTTTATTTTATTTTTTAATTATTTTATTTAATTTTTTTTTTAATTATTTTTTTTTTATAATTTTATTTTTTTTTTAATTATTTTATTTTTTTTTTTATATTATTTTTTTTATTATTTATTATTTTTTTATTTTTTTTATTATTTTTTTTATTTTATTTTTTTGTTTTTTTTTATGTTGATTTTTTTATTTTTTTGTTTTTTTTTATGTTGATTTTTTTATTATTTTATTTTTTAATTATTAAAAATATTTTTTATTATTTTTGTTTTAATTATTAAATTTTATATTTTTTCTATAACATTTTATACTTTTTTATATTATTTTATCTTTTATATTTTATTATTTTATATTTTTATATTATTTTATATTTTAATTTTTTTTTGTTTATATTATTTTATTTTTTTTTATAATTTTTTTATATTTTATCTTTTTTTATATTTTTATATTTTTTATATTTTTATATTATTTTATTTTTTATATTATTTTATTTTTTATATTATTTTATTTATTTATTTTTTTTTTTCAGATTATTTTTATCTTTTTTAGATTATTTTATTTTTTATATTATTTTATTTTTTTATATTACTTTATTTTAGTTTAAATTTAAGGTTTATTATTTTTTTTTTATTTAACTAATTTTATATAAGAATGAAGCACACCCTAATATACCTAATATGTATGAGCGTATGTGTAAGTATACATCTTTGTGTAAGCTTCTAAAGAAACCCAGTTGCAAGTAAACTACACTCATTTATAAGTATATAAATATTTTTAATAATAATAATAACATACTTTTTTGTTAGATCGGCCATTTTGTAGGCGCCACTATTGTTGCTGCCAGTAGACGATGCGGTCAAGTTCTGTATTTGTTGTAATTTCATTTAATATGCTTGCTGGTTTTTGTAATTTTTTTTTTTGTTTAACTAAAACAATTAAAATTTTCACAATTTTTTTTTTAATTTGAGCTTAATTTTTTTAAATTTTTTTTTTGTTTCTTAAAAATTGTTTTGAACTTTTTTTTTTTAATTTTTAAATTTTGTCTTTAAATTTTTTTTTAGTTTATTTTTGTTGTCGACGTCTCCACTTTCGACGCACATTGAATGTTTTTGTTTATCAGTTGCTGTGGCTACTGTTATCGATACAAAATAATATTAGTTGTGTTTTTGTTACTGCGTTCGTGTTGTTGTTGTCGCTGTCGTCGTGTGTTTTTGTTTATTTTCTTTTGCGCTTAACTTTTTACTTGTTTCGTTTTATTATTTGTATTAAATTTTCTTTTGTAATACATATAGGAGTTTTGCACTTTGTACATGGGATGTAGACATATATGCTCATATATAAGACCGGTTTTTTTGCGAAAAAAATTTCAAAGCTTTTGAGTGTAGCAAATAAGCTTTCCAATTTCTAGTGCATAATACCAATACTAGCTTTGGTGCAGTAAAGAAGATTGTTCAAAAAGTTTGATCGCCGCTGCACTGCGAAAACAGTTTGAGTACCAGAGGTGTAGCTGTCAAAACTGAGCTGTCACTGTGAACACTTTGGTAGGCACAGAAACGCCGTTTGAGCCAATGTTTCGCTAAAAAAAGTGCGATATTTTTTTGGAACGGTCTAATGAAAATGTTTTATATTATCGCAAAGGCACGGCGTATCAACGCACTTAAAGTTGCACACATACCCAAATACGTATATTATAAAAAATGTATGTATTAAAAATATTTTTTTTTATTCAAATTTAATTTATTAAAAAAAATTCCATAAAAAATGCTTCAGACATCAATTAAACGGCGCTTACGAAGATGATGATATCGTCGCAAAAGCTTTCGTATCAGTCACAAAGTACAAGTGAAGAAAGTACTCAAACAAAAACAAGGAAACAACAACAAGAAAAAAAAACAATAAACGAAAGCGAAGAGCGCAGAGGCGAGAGGAAATGCTGAAGGCTGTAGCCTGCAGGCGTTTTGTCGGCGACCCACTCACATTAGCAAAAACAACAACAACAGCACCAACAACGACAAAAACAACAAGCGTAGCACAACAATTGCCGCCCAGCGCCTCCTCATTTAGCGCACTAACCGAACGACCGACGACGAAACATACCTACACACTTTTTTTTTTTTAAATACACAGACAGGAGAGTGTAAGGCTGTGTGTGTGCCGTTGAAAAAAAAAAGTTTCAAAAGGCCACAGCGTGAAAAAAAACTTGAAACACTTTTACTATTGTTTTTGTTTTTTAAATAACACTTTTAAAGGTAGGGCCAAGTAAAATTAATTTTTTTTTTTAATTTTTTTCACTTTTAAGTCCGAAAAAAATATTTTGTGCAAAAGCTGCACTTGCTTTGATAAGTTTTTAAATTTTCATAAAAGTTTTATAAATTTTCTTGTAACATTTTTTACATGTCAACACTAGTATTTCACAACAATTTTAATTACTTTTGTTTCCCCCTTTCAACAGTAAAATTCTTTCAAATGAGATTTCAAGCACTTCTCCGCTTAGGAAAATTATTTCTTCAAAATTTGTAATTGACGCGCGGCGTTTGCTTGCGTACTGAATGTGTGTGGCTGGGTTGCTTGGTCGCCTAGCTGGGCTGGTCGGTCGGTCTTGTCTCTGCTTTGCTTCGAAATGTTAGCGATTGCCACCAGCCGACGACTCAGTCTCAAATACAACGATGTCATGCGATGCCATACGATACGTTATACGATGTGTTGCAAGAGGCGGGGTGGTGAGGTGTTTGATGGGGCTTTTGTTGCTTCTGCTAGGTACTCAGCAGAAAACAAAAAGATTTTGTTTTGTTGATGTTGTCGCTGTTGACGTTGCTGTCTCGTATGGGAGCGTGTATAACGAGTATGGCACCACCGAGTGTAACACCAACAAAACAAAGCCAATGAATAATATCAAGAACAACAATTTATTAGGGCAGTGCTGCCGGTTGGTGGTGGATTTTTTTTTCTTTTTTCAAAAAAGTTTTAAAGTACTACTTTATACTTTTGTTTTTATCATTTTTTTTTTAATTATTTATAAATAATTTTTGTATACATTTTTTTATATATTTTTTTTAATTTGTTATAAATTTTTTGTTCATCTATTCCCCAATTTTATATATATTTTTTTTATCTTTTTATGTATTTTTTTAACTTTTTATATATTTTTTCAATTTTTTATATACCTTTTTTTAGTTTTTCATATTTTTTTATTTTTTTAATATTTTTTTTTTTTAATATTTTTTATTTTATTAATATTTTTAATTTTTTAATATTTTTTATTTTTTTAATATTTTTAGTTTTTTAATATTTTTTTTTTTTTGAATATTTTTTAAGTATTTTTCATATTTTTTTTATTTTTTATATTTTTAATATTTTTATCCTTAAATTTTTATTATTTTAGTTTATAGTTTTATAATTTTTTTTTGTTAATTTCTTCAATTTAATACTTTTTATATTTCTTTAATTTTTTATTTATTTTTTTTTTTTTATTTATTCTATCTTATAATTTTCAAATGTTTTAAATTTTTTTTTAATATTTTCTTTATTTTTTTTTAATATTTTCTTAATTTTTTTTTAATTTTATCTTAATTTTTTATCTTTTTTATTTTTATTTGTTTAATTTTTTTTACTTATAAAACTTTTTTTTATTTTTTTTAATCTTGTTTTTTTTTTTTTTTTTTCTTTTAATTTTCTTATATTTTATTTTTCATTTTTTTGTTGCAACTTTTAGTTTTAATTTTTTTTAAATTTTTCAAATCATTATTTTTTTATTGTCTACTTTTTTATATTTTTTCTATTTCAAAGTATGTTTAATTTTTAGATTATTTTATCTTTTTTTTTTAATTGTTTATTTTTTAATTTTTTTATTTTTTTTTTTGTTTTTTTTTTTGTTTTATTTTTTATTTTTTTTATTTTTTCTTTATTTTATTTTTTTTTTTTATTATTTTTAATTTTTTTTTATCATTTTTAACTTTTTTTTTTATATTTTTTTTTTTATATTTTTTTTTATTTCATATTTTGTATGTTTAAAACGTATCATTTTTAGTTTCATAGGAAAAACATGGCAACACTGCCACCTAACAAATACTAAATATGATGCGACGCTTTTAATAGCCGTTTAACAAATTGTTGTTGTTTAAGTTAGATTATGAATGCAAACGATTGTCAGGTCAGTATATGTGCGACTCTTCATTTTCATTGTATGCGAAAGAGAGTAAAATGAAAAAAGCATTAAACAATAATTTGAAATTTTGAAGTGTGCGTGCGAAGGTATCGGACCAATACACAGTTGTATATGAATTAATTAGAAAAAAAAAAAAAAAACAAGAAAAAACGCTACGTTAATGAAAGACACAGCAAGAGAACGCACACGCGAAAGTGCAAAGTAGAGAGGGACGAGATTTTAAAATAAAAGCAGCACAAAGAAGAGGTGAAAGAGTTCCAAGCAAATGTGAATGAGTTGAGGTGCACGAGATGGTCTGATGAATAAATTTTCGTAGCTCAGCAGCAGTGAAGATTGCGTATGCTCTTTCTTCGCAGCAAGCGAAAGCCGAAAGCTGAAAACAACTGTAAAAAGCGCAGACGTTAAAAAATTGCAAAGTGCTAATGACAGTCGTGGAGGAAGTAGAGAAGACAGTGGCAAAGTAAAAAGCGCAATATTTTTTTTTTATAAAACTGGAAAAAGCTAAAGAGAATGCAAATTCTCTCGATAAATGCTAAATTGTCGAAGACATGAGCTATTTGGAGTAAAATGTCACAAACAAAAAATTGTCAAAAAAAAAATAGGAAAAAAATTAAAAGAAAAAAAAAATAAAAAAAAAAAAAATTAAATAAAAAATACTTATTAATTTCAACGTTAGGAAAATTAATAAAATATTAAAAAAATTTTTTTTTTTAATTTTTTAAACTTAACTTTTTGTAAAGAGGAGCTAACAAAAGTTCGCCAAGTCGTTGACTAAATAATTTTTGTTTCTTACATACGCAAAGAAAAAAAAAATATATATATGTTATGAACCGAAAACATCCGAGAGCGTTAAAAATGCCAAATTAATCTCCTCTCTCTCCCTCTCTTACTCACACAAGTACACAGTCATTAATCATTATAGGCTAAAACAACAACAACTATGTCAACAATATACATTCGAAAGCTTGCGCTCAAATAATGCTAAAAATGATCTGTAAAAAGAAACAAAAAATGAGAAAAAAGAGAAAGAAAAAAATTTAAATACTATATCTGTATAAGGTAAACAGCTATAATGAAACAAATTTGTATATCTGAAGCTGACAACAACACAAAATATATAAATATACTAATAGCACGCATACACCTGAAGAAATTTTAAATTTGTTGTATAGCACAGAAATGGGAGAATGAACAAACGACGCCAAAATGTGCGCGCAAAACAAATTAAGATAGGGGAAATAAAAAAAAATAAAAAAAAATAAAAATAAAAACAAAAAAAAATAAAAAAAATAAAAATAATAAAAAAACAAGAAAACTAAACAATATACAACTAAACAATATACAACTAAACAAATAACAAAAATCAACAAAAAAATCTATTAATGAAAGCATAACCAAAAATAAAAAAAAGCTAACAGAAAAGAAAGAACACCTTACAGAAGAAAAAAAAACGATTTATAGAAAAAATACTAAGAAAAATAGAAATGTGTGCTTATCAAGCGATTCTGCGTAATAAATTTAGATTTGAGCACATAGAAGGAATTTAGGAATTTCTATTTGCAAAAAAGCGAGTACGCAGTAAAAAAAAATTAAATAAAAATGAAGGCTAAATTAAGTAAACAAAATTTTTGAATTTTTTATTCAATTGCACACGCAGCTAAATGTGATTATTCAATAATGAAAGATCTATTTGTAAGTGCTATGGGTAAGTAATAATACTAATAGATCAACCAGGAAAAGTTGTTGGAGGAAAAAGCGATATTTCAGAGTTTTTTTATTGGAATATTTATATAATAATATATTTTTTTTTTTGTTTATTAATTTTTAAGCATTTTTTTTTTTTATTTTTTTTTTTATTTTTTTTTTTATTTTTTTTTTAACTTTCTTTGTATTTCTCTTTTTTTTTTTTGTTTATTATTTTTTATCCATTTTTTGTATTTTTTTATTTATTATATTTAAACCATTTTTTGTATTTTTTGTTTGTCTATTTTTTTAACAATTTTTTTGTATTTCTTTGTTTGTTTATTTTTTTAACCATTTTTTTGTATTTTTTGTTTGTTTATTATTTTTTAACCTTTTTTTATTTTTTGTCTGTTAATTTTTTTAACCATTTTTTTTTTTGTTTTTTTACTAATTTTTTCTTTTTATTTATCTGTTTATTTTTATTGTTATTGTATTTATTTAGTTTTTTTATTTACTAATTAATTTTTTTTATTTATGAATTTATTTTTTATTTTTATTTTTTTTTATCGATTTATTTTTTATTTATCAATTTATTTTTTTTTATCGATTTATCTTTTATTTATCATTTTATTTTTTTATGAGCAAAAAATAGCGTTTGCACCAGTCTATCATTTTTTCATGTATCTATAACTAATTATTTTTTTTTTTATTTATGAATTTATTTTTTATTTATCAATTTTTTTTATTTATCAATTTATTTTTTTTTTGTATCAATTTATTTTTTTTTGTATCAATTTATTTTTTTGATTCAATTTTTTTTTTATGAGCAAAAAATAGCTTTTGCGCCAGTCTATCACTTTTTCATGTATCTATAACTAGTTATTTTTTTATTTATGAATTTATTTTTTAACAATTTTTTTATTTATCAATTTATTTTTTATTTCTCAATTAATTTTTTTGTTTTAATTTTTTTTATGAGCAAAAAATAGTCCATAATTTTTTCATGTATCTATATTAAATTTTTTTTAATCAATTTATTCATCAACTTGCATTTTTTTATTCATCAACTAAAATCTTTTCATTCATAAATTAATTTTTTTGTATTCATCAATTTTTTTTTTTCATCGGTTTATTTTTTTCGCCGATTTATTTTTTATTCAACAATTTACTTTTATTCACCATTTTTTTATTTTTCATCAATTTCTTGTTTTTTTTCATACATTTTTGAGTTTTTTTTGTTCATGTCTTCATTCATCTTTTTTTAATTTTGTATTTGTTTAATTTTATTTATCAATTTTTTTATTCATCTAACTTTTTTGTTCACAAATTTTTTTTATTTGTCATTTTTTTAATCATCAATTTATACTTATTTTAGTACCCATCAATTTATTTTTTTTTTATACATCAGTTTATCAATTTTTTATTCATCAATTTATTTATTTTTAAATCATCGATTTCCTTTATCAATTTATTTTTTTATTGATCAATTTCTTTTGTCAATTGATTTTTTATTCATCAATTTATACTTTTATTCTGAATTTTTTTATTCATCAATTTATTTATTTTTTAATGATTTTTTTATTCATCAATTTCTTTTGTCAATTGATTTTTTTATTCATCAATTTCTTTTTACAATTGATTTTTTTTCATCAATTTACTTTTATTCGTCATTTTTTTATTCATCAATTTATTTTTATTCATCAATTTATTTTTTTTTTTTTTTTATCAATTTCTTTTGATTTTTTTATTCACCAATTTCTTTTTACAATTGATTTTTTGTTCATCAATTTACTTTTATTCGTAATTTTTTTATACATCAATTTAATTATTTTTTATTCATAAATTTATTTATTTTTTATTGTTTTTTTTTATTCGTCATATTTTTAATCATCAATTAATACTTTTATTCGTCATATTTTTAATCATCAATTAATAATTTTTTAATAATCATAAAGTTTTTTCCTTTTATTCAACAATTTATTTATTTTTTATTCATCAATTTTATTTATCAATTGATTTTTTTTATCCTAATTTATTTTTTGGTTGCCCAGCAAACACGGCTCAACTTTTTCTAAAACGTAACTCAAGCCTAAATGTTCGTTGGGTGGTACTTTTTTGTTTTGGTATTAGTTTTGTACTTTTTTTTTTTTTTTTTTAAATTGATTTTTTTTAATTAATAAATATTTTTTCAGAATATTTTTTTTTTACATTTTTTTATTTGGTTTTTTTATTTATCAATTTTATTTTGTTTTTTTTTTTTTTAACTATTTTTTTGTTTTTATAATTTTTTTCTCACTTTTATATTTTTTAATTATTTTATTTCAACATTTTGCTTATATTTTTTTCTGTTTGAGTTAAATTTTT
Source organism: Campiglossa producta (assembly GCA_964058755.1). Lineage (NCBI taxonomy): Eukaryota > Metazoa > Arthropoda > Insecta > Diptera > Tephritidae > Campiglossa > Campiglossa producta. The sequence continues at coordinate 7,374,859 of CAXKVI010000005.1, forward strand.
TTTATTTTTATTTTAGGTCCCAGCATGCGAATTTCACGAATATTTGAAATTTCAAAATTCCTTTCACCGCCCATTAATGCTACATAAAAAAATGCAGCCATCTTTTGGAGATTTCACAACAATTGCTGCATCATACGATGCTTTACACACAAAAGCGCATGACTTGTGATTTATTCTAAATGATCTATTACAAAAAAATAATTTCACCATTTGTCACATTTTTCTCACAACTACATAGTTCTTGTTGTAGTGACGTTACGGCATACATACGAGTTAGACTATTTTCAAAATTAACACGTCAATGTCACAAATAATGAACCAATCTACAACAACACAAAGCCAGAAAAGAGCTTTTTAGCTGGCGACATGTGGAGATCATTATTCATTAATGAGATGATGAGCGTTGCCCGCGTCGATGTTGTTTATTAATTTGAGAATTAATATTTAAATGGTCTATAGAAAAATTTTTTTTTCTAATATTCCACGGAAAATGATTTTAATTTAAAGTAAGTTTGTTTTTAAATAGAAAGAATTGCACATTCAAAGAAATGCAAGGAGTCTAAAGACAGCACCCCGCCTCCACGCCACAACGCATCACATGCCATAATGTTACGTATACGCCATGTATGACCCATTAGTCTTCATGCAAGTGATTGTCGTCGCTGCCTGAAAGTTGGTTGACTCTACAGCAGCCGTTGTAATCTGTGCTAAAGATTGTTGTTTTTATTTACTTCTACACACATACAAATACACATACACATGTATTATATACAATGTATAAATAAGCTGCTTTTGTAGGCACGTTTAAAATCTAAAGATAGCATCATCACATTTTCATTACTCATCCAGCAGCAGTCTAAATAAAAGTAAAACTAAAGAAAATTGAAAATTGAAAAAAGAAATCTGTGCACAATTTGTTAGAGGAAATTTTCTTTCAAATATGTCCCTAATTTGCAAAATGATATTTATAGATTTTGAAATTTTTGAAAATTGTGCTGCCAAAAGTTAAGTGAATTCACAAAACGCAAACTAATTTTTGTTGTAGTTTAATTTCAATACGTCATGGTAGTCAAGCGCCATTTGTTTTATGAATAAAATATCATATATCTCCAATTTATATTAATACATTTGTTTAGACGATTTAAAAAAAATATGCATTTCATTATTTACAAATAAAATTGAAAAGCAAACAAAATCAGCAAAAGTTTCAATAAAACAAAATTCATTTCACCGACTTTTGTTTAAATTAAAAACCAATTACAAATGAAATAAAACATTTGGTTACACTAATAACAATAAAGCATACAACAGCCAAGTTATTTATTGTTTTTTTTTTTCTGCAACATTGTTTCAAAATTTAAATAAAAGTGACGTGACATTGTGGGAGCATGCAGCAAATCAATGCACACTGCTTATTCAGTTGAGGTTTTAATGTTTGTTTATTTATTTTGAATTTGTCGGTTTTGACTTTTTTTATATGTACACTTTTTTATTTTCGTATTTTATTGGCAATTTTTTAAATTTTTTTTTTTTTTTCTTACCTTTTTATTTTTTTTTAGTTCTCTTCAACTTTTTTAAGTTTTTTGGTACTGATTTGGTTTTTAATTTTTTGGTTTTGTTATAGTTTAGTGCTATTTTATTAAAACTATTTACTATTGTATTTTATAACTTTTTTTGCAATGTATTTTATAATTTTTTTATTTTTTAAGCCTTTTCTTTTTTTCTTATATGCTTTTTTATGTTTTTTTTATATTTTCTTTATACCTTTTTATTTTTTACATTTTTTTATATTTTTTTTTATATTTTGTTATAACTTTCCTTATTTTTTTCATATTTTGTTATAACTTTCCTTATTTTTTTTATATTTTTTTTTTTTTTTTTTCTTTTTTGTTTTTTACACCTTTTTTATTTTATTTTTTTATTTATTTTTTTATGAAGTTTTTGATGGCTTGTATACCTTTTTTATACCTATTTTATTTTTTTATACCTTTCTTATATTTTTATAACTTTATTATTTTTTATACCTTTTTCATTGTTTTATATTTTTTTATTTTTTATTCTTTTTTTATTTTTTTATAAATTTTTTATCATTTCTATACTTTTTTATTTCTTTTATACTTTATTTTTTTATACTTTTTTATTTTTTATCCTTTTTTATTTTTTTATTTTTTTTTATTTTTTTACCTTTTTATTTTATTTTTTTACCTTTTTATTTTTTTTTTTACCTTTTTATTTTTTTTTTTACCTTTTTATTTTTTTTTACCTTTTTATTTCTTTAAATCACTGATTTTTTGTTTGTTTAATCATTGCTTTTTTATTTATTTATTAAATTCATTCAATGGTGTTTATAGATAGGTAACTTTTGATTTTTCGTTGTTTATGTATTTATTTATTATTAATTTTTTTAATAATTGTTTATCTTTCATGTGATTTGTTTTTTATCTTTTTTATTCGATTTGTTTTTTTACATATATATTTTTTTTTATTTATTGTTTTGTCTTTTTTATTTGATGTGTTTTTTTATCTTTTTTTATTTGATTTGTTTTTTATTTATTTTTTTATATCTTTTAAATTTTTTTCGGGTCTTTTTATTTGTATTTTTTCTTGTTGTTTCCCCGAATTTCGACCCTCATCGAAGTTTTGACAGGTTATTTTTTTTTATTTAAAAAAATTTTTTTTTTATTTTTAAATTTTTTTTTATTTTTAAAATTTTTTTTTATTTTTAAAATTTTTTTTATTTTTTAAATCTGAAATCATCTTCTGGGAATCTTGGATGTGTCTTTCTTTTTTCTAAATTTTTTTAATTGTTTTCCTTTTTTTTAATTTTTTTAATTTTTTTTTTCATTTTTTAAATTTTTTTTTCATTTTTTGAATTTTTTTTTTTAATTTTTTAAATGTTTTTTTATTGTTTTTTAAATTTTTTTTTTAGTTTTTCAAATTTTTTTTTTATTATTTTTTTATTTTTTAAATCTTTTTTATTTTTGATATTTTTTTAATTTTTTATTTTAAATTTTTTTTTTTTTTAAGTTTTTTTTGGAATTTTTTTATTTTTAAATTTTTTTTTTAATTTTGAAAAAAAATTTTATTTTTAATTTTTTTTTATTTTTTAAATTTTTTTTTTATTTTTTAAATTTTTTTTTTATTTATAATTTTTTTTTTTTTTTTTAATTTTTTCTAAATTTTGGCCGTCACTCTGTAATAATTAATGTATTGTATTGAGTATCAAATTAAAACCCCCGAATTTCGACCCTCAGGTTAAGCCCACCAAAAAAGAGTATATTTTTTTATACGGAAGTAAGCATTTAAAAATGAGCGATTACATATATCTGTTAATTTAACAAATAGTATGAACGTGTGTTAGTGTATTATCCATTTTTTAAGCATACAACAAATATACATGCGCTTACAACTACAATTGTTATATATTTATTTATGTAAATAGATTGACGAGTAAACGCGAAAAAAAATAAACACAAATGAAACTCGTGACTATTAGAGGTACACGTAAGAAACGTTTACTCGCCCAAATATACTCACATACATCATACTCTATTAATTCAAAGTGTATGTGCGTGAAGAGCTCATGTGCAGAACCACGAGACTTACAGCATTTTTGTTGTTATACATTGTGTTGTTGTTAAACGACAGTTTTACCTATTTGTTTTGTTTCTTTTTTTACTAACGAAAATCAGCGTGCTTCTAAATTGATGGACACAGAGGCCAAAGTGAAAAAAAGTTTAGTGAAATGCAGTGCAGTGGGCGGAGTAGGGGACAAAGAAAGAGCAAGCAAATAAAATAAAAGAGGTCGCGGTTGAAATGTAAAACAACAAAGTCGACAACTGTTGGCAACCGATCAACACAGTGGAATGGGTGACAGAGCACGTTGTGAGATGTGACTTGCTTGCAACAGTCGGTTTGTTGTTGCTGGCACATTTGCCTACGCTACATACCCATCATGTTGGCGTAACAGTTTTGTTAGAAGAAAAATGTGGAAAATGAACAACAACAACAACAAAAGGTAGACAAGCCACCATAGCAACTGTATTTAGTTGCTGCCACACTCGACCAAATACACAAAATGTTGCTAATAATAGACGAATGTGTTGCAAGCAAGCAACAGACTGTTGCTGTTGTTGTTGTTGTTGAAATGTTGAAGAAATCAATACATAACAACTCAATGCAACGACGACAATTGAGTTTGCGAAAGAAGCTTGTGGTGTGAGGAATAAAACGGGCATAAGAAGACAAAAAAAATGAAATTCTAGAAATAGAAAATTATTTTAGTTAATACAAAAAAAAAAATTAGGAATAAAATCTACAGTGGAATTGAAACAATTAAATTTTGTTGACTATACATTTTTTCACATGCTTAATGTGTGGTGTTTTGTAAATATTTTATTTATCTCTTTTTTCTAATTTTTGAAAAAAAATATGTTTTCATTTGATTTTCTCTTTAGTTTTATTTCTTTTTTATTATTTTGTTTTTGAAATTAATTAAATTTTGTGTTTTTTATTTTATTTCACTTTTTTTAATTTTTTTCTTTTTTAATTTATTTTATTTTATTTATTTTTAATTCTATTTTTATTTTATTTATTTTTAATTCTATTTTTATTTTATTAAGCTATTGCATAGATTTTATCGCAGGCCTTGGCGGTGGAAGTGAAATGAAAAAAATGTTAATGTTAAAGAAGTTCGTAACGGACTTTTTTCAATGTTAAAAGGTTCGGCATTAGCAACATAACTTGACAAAAATAAATATAAGCGTTGCCTACATTTAGGCGTATGACGTTGTACTAATGTTAGCAGCAGGCTGATTACATAAAATTGGAGCTGTACATTACATTACAGTAAAATTGGATCTGTAAGCGTTGCCTACATTTAGGCTATACTACTAACAGTGTGACGTTGTACTGATATTAGCAGCAGGCCGATTGCATAAAATTCGAGCTTTATAGGCTATACTGTTAACAGGTTAAGTCTGACCTGCTCTAAAGTCATAAATATGCTCATTGAGTTTTCATAAATATTATAATTGAATAAGTTGATAAAAAGTGATATGCAATAGCTTTACCGCGGCAGTCCCCGAGTGCCACACGTCCTTTTTTATGTTTAATTCGACTTTTATTTTATTCATTTTATTTTTTAGAATATAGAATTTTTTTATTTTTTTTTTAGTTCAATTAAATTTTTTTTTTTTGTGAATTTGTTTGTTTTTTTTTTTTGTTAATTTGGTTTTTTTTTCAGTTTTTTTTTAAATTTTTTATTATTTTGTATTTTTCCTTAATTTTTTAGTTAATTTTTTTTTATTTTTTTATTTAGTTTAATTTTCATTTTAATCTTTTTAATTTAATTATTTTTTTTTAATTTAATGCAATATTTTATTTTTTTTTATTTATTCTTCTTTTTTATTTTACCATTTCTGTGTGGTACACTTAATTTTTTTACTTAATTTTTTTTTTTATTCTGTTTTTTGTTTTTTTTTCTAATTTTTTTTTGTTTTTTTTTCTTATTTTGTTTTTTTAATTTAATTTATTTTGTTTTTTTTTTTTTAGTTTTTTTAATATTTTTTTTTATAATTTTTTTTTTAATTTTATTTAATTTTTTTAAATTTTTTATTTAATTTTTTTCTTTAATTTTATTTTATTTTTTTAATTTTTTTTTTATTTTTTTTATTTTATTATTTAGTTTTTTTAATATTTTTTTATAATTTTTTTTTAATTTTATTTCATTTTTTAATATTTTATTTCATTTTTTTCTTTAAATTTATTTAATTTTTTTTTTAGTTTATTTTTTTTTTAATTTTTTTTATTTTTTTTTTTATTTTATTTTATTATGGTTTTTTTATTATAGGTTTTTTTTATTTTATTATAGTTTTTCTTTTTTTTATTATAGGTTTTTTTATATTTTATTCTTATTTTTGTTTTTATTTTAATTATTATTTTTTTGTTCTTTTAATTGATTTGTTCAATAGTATGGTATTACTTTTTATTTCTTATGTTAATTTTTTTTTTGTTTTGTTATAAAATATCTTTTTTTATTACTCCAAGTTCCTGTATTTAAAATTGTTAATTTATATTTTCGAACTTTTTCAAATTTTATGTTTTATAACTTTTTTATATTTTTTTTTAGTTTTTAATAATTTTCATATTATTTGATGTTTTATAGTATTTATATATTAATGATTTCATATTTTAATTTTTTTTTTTCTTCAATTTATTTTTTTTTTTTTTCTAATTAAATTTTTTTTTTTTTTTTCAATTTATTTTTTATTTTTTTTTTTTTCAATATGAAAAAAATTGCAATATTTTTATTAAACTTATTTCGTTTTATATAAGTACCCTCTTCCTGTTTATCATAAAATTTAGTCTGTACTGTATTTTAAAATTTTCTTTGTTTTTCTTATTTTTTATTCTTAGATTTAAGTTTTATACTTATTTTATTTCAAAAAGAATTAAAACATTAAAATTGCTGATAAAATTATTGAGTCACTGTATACACAAAAAACAAAGACAAACAACAAACCAAGAATTTATATCAGTTTGAAATACATTTACAGGCACGCTGCAACTGATTGGTTGACTACTTGAATGACTGGCTGACTGACGGGCCGAACAACGCTCCAACGACCTCCAACCGGCAACGTCACACACATATCAACACTCTATTTCATCTCCACAGCAGGGGGAGTAAGCCGCATTGTTATGTGACTGGCAGTTTAAGCACGTGGAACACCAGAGAACGCTGATGGGAACTTTACAGCAGGAACGCAAGGTAAGAAAGCTTCTTATGTATATATTTTTATATAACCTCTCCATTGCACACTATTTTATATAAAAAGGTATACTATGCTCAAGGCGTGAAAGTACCACAAAAAGTTCCATCAAAATTCGTTACTATTGTGATTCGAGATGATGCAAGAACCACCCAATCAGCCTTTAAGTCTTTAGGGAAGCGAGTTCTTAGTCCATTTACCAATGCCAGTGGAGTCCTCACGCACATGCTTGATCTAAATCGCAGTATATAGTCAAGTTCCAAAAGGGCTTTGAACACTTTCAATTTCGTTTAAAATAAAACAAAGCAGACCCAACCCACCTTATCGCCTACATGCCAACTTTGTAGCCATATTGTTGTCACCATTTGTTTAATGATTTTCTAAAATGGCGACAAACATCTGCATTAGCACGAGGCTATGAATTAAAATAATCGCAATAAAAGCTAAAATTACCATTTAAAAAAAGTTAAGTTAAATATAGAGCACTTGGTGACAGATTTTTTTGTTTTGTTTTTCAATCTCTCTCTCTCTTTGAATTGTTCTTCGCAAACGACTTTAATTTGCATTTAAACATTTTTTGTTAAATTTTATTTTTGCATAAAATTTAGCATGAACTTCTTTGAACTTTCTTTCGTTTAAATTGCCAAAAAAATGCATTACAGTGCAAGTGAATTTTGTAAATATAAATATTTAGATATGGATCCGTATGTACTTTTTTTAAACGAACCTTTTTTAATTACCTTGAGGTTTTTGGTAAGATGGTTTAATATCAAGAAAGTTTCCATTAGCTTTACTCTCACTCGCCTTAACTTTTTCGTAAAATTCTTTTCTTAAATCTCAGTTTTTTTATTTACCCGTTTTAAAGTTTTTATGCATTTTTCATTTATTTTTTAAATATTTTTTTTTTTTTTTTGTTTTTTGTAGTTATGTTTTTTCTTTGTATTATTATTAATATTTTGTATTATTATACCTTTCATGAACATGAAATGGTATTATAACTTTGGTCCGATGTTTGTAAATATGAGAAGAAGAAGAGATGGACCCATCAATAAGTATACCGAAATGATCAGGATGACGAGCTGAGTTGATTTAGTCATGTCCGTCTGTCCGTCTGTCCGTCTGTCCGTCTGTCTGTTTGAACGCAAACTAGTCCCTCAATTTTTGAGATATCTGGCTGAAATTTTGTATGTGGCCACCATTTTGTAATATAGGAATCATTTGTCGGAACTGACAAGATCGGACGAGTATAACATATAGCCCCCATACAACCGATTGTTCAGATATAAGGTTTTTTGGCCAAAACTTCCGCAATTAAAGAGTTAGGAACGTAAAATTTTGCAACTCGAGTACTTTCTATTTATGTAGTGTATATAGTGAAAATCAACGAAATCGGGAAAATGTAACATATAGCCCCCATACAACCGATTGTTCAGATATAAGGTTTTTTGACTAAAACTTCTGCAATTAAAAAGTTAGGAACGTACAATTTTGCAACTCGAGTACTTTCTATTTACGTAGTGTATATAGTGAAAATCAACAAGATCGGGCAAATGTAACATATAGCCCCCATACAACCGATTGTTCAGATATAAGGTTTTTTGGCCAAAACTTCTGCAATTAAAAAGTTAGGAACATAAAATTTTGCAACTTGAGTACTTTCAATTTATGTAGTGTGTAGAGGAAAATCAAGAAGATCGGGTAAATATAACATATAGCCCCATACAACCGGTTGTTCCGATATAAGGTTCTTTGGCCAATACTTCCGCGTTTAAAAAGTTAGGAACGTAAAATATTGCACCTTTAGTACTTTCCACATATGTAATGTGTATAGTGTAAGTCAGTACAATTGAACACGTATAATATATAGCCTCCATACAATCGATTGTTCCGATAACTCGGATCCTATTATTTTCTAAGTTTTTTTAAATAATAACAAAGATGTGTAATGTGTATAGTAAATATAGTTAAATTGAAACAGGCTGTACTGGGGATCGAACAGTGAAAATCGTGACGCTTATTCATGAAAGGTATATAGCCTTCGGCACAGCCGAAGACAGCTTTCCTTACTTGTTTTTCTTTATTTTTTTATTTAAAAATTTTTTTTTTTTAGTTTTTTATTTTTTTCAGGTTTTTATTTTTTCAATTTTAATTTTCCTTTTAGTTTTTAACTTTCTTTTTAGTTTTTTATTTTTTTTTTTAGCTTTTTATTTGTTTAGTTTTTTTTTGTTTATTTTTTTTTTTTTAATTCTTATTTTTTATTTTTTTTTTCTTTTTTTATTTTTTTATATTTTTTTTTTTATATTTTTTTAAATATTTTTTTAAATATTTTTTTAAATATTTTTTTTTATTATTTTATTTTTTTTTTTATTTTTATTTTTTTTTTTTATTTTTTTTTTTTATTTTTTTTTTTTTAGTTTTTTATTTTTTTTTACGGTTTTTAATAGCCTTATACGTAAGTATTTTAGTGACGTCAAGGCTTTTGAAATCTGTATAAAAAAACAATATTATGGATTGTATTTTACATATATTTGTCAATATTGATACCACCTATTCTTATGTTCCGGAGGATGGTTTTAGAGGGAAACCGAAATATTAATATGTAATATTATTAATATGTAAAATATGTAAAATAAAATCTATAATAATTTGTTTTTTTATTTTTTTTTTTTTTGGTTTTTTATTTTTTTATACATTTTTTTTGTATTAATTTTAAATTTTTTTGTATTTTTTCGTTACCCTATTTTTTATTTCTTAATTTTTTGAATCTTTTTATGAATTTTTATAAATTTTGTATTTGGATTTTTTTATTTTTTTTTTGTTTGAATTTTTAACATAATACCATTAAAACTAAACAAAAGCTTGCGCTTTTCGTGGTACGCATTTTAATTTTTTTTTTCTTAGAAAACAAAGAAAAAACAGCTTCAGCTGTCGTTTTTATCTTAAGATACAAATCTTTGTGAAAGGCATATAAACACATTTGCATCTAATCTTCGACGAAAAATCTGCATGCAGTTCAATAACATTTCCGTGAATAGATTTTTAAAGCAAGAAACAAAAAAAAAAAAAAAATAAAGCTAAAAAGGAAACACAAAAGACAAAAACAACTATATGCGCATACTTTCAACGTTAAAAATAATTTCAAGCATTATTCTATTTTTCACTGAAATTTGTATCCTAATTGTTTTTGTTCTACATACATTTTTATGTGTGTCATTCAAATTGTTGCAGCTTTTTTCAGTTATTTTGGTTGTGCGTCTGTATAAGGCGTGTAAACGTTTGTAGCTTGTCTACATTTTCTATCTGCTACTAACGCCATGCTGATTTTGTAGTTTAGTTTTGGGTATACCGTGTACACACTTTTTTCATGTTCGTTTCTTATAAGCTCTTCAGCAGGTTTTTTTTTTAATTTTTTTTTTAATTGTTATACACAATTTGCGTACACTTTTTTTTAAAATGAAATAAATCAATTTAAAAGCAATAAATCATACTAAAACTAATTTTCTTTTATTATTTTTTTAGTTAAAATTTTTTTTAATGTAATACATTTTTTTAATTTTGGAAATTAAAAAACAAAATTTTTTTTGGAAATAAAATTTTTTTTTTTTGTATTTTTCTTGTTTTTATTTTTTTTTTTTTAATATTTTAAGTTTCTCTTTAGTTTAGATTTTTTATTTTTTTATTTTAATTTTTTTATTTTTAATTTTATTTTATTTCTAAATTTTTTTTTTTATTTTTCTTTTTAAACTTTTAAATTTATTTTTTTTTTTTTGTTAATTTTTAAACTTTTAAATTTTTTTATTTTTTTTTTTTAATTTTTAAACTTTTAAATTTTTTTATTTTAATTTTTTTAATTTTTAAACTTAAAATTTTTAATTTTTTTCTTTTTTTTACATTTTTTTGTTAAACTTTTAAATATTTTAAAATTTTTTTTATTTTGAAATGTTTTTTATTTTTAATTTTTTTTTTTATTTTTTTAATTTTTTTTATATTTTTTTTTTATGTTCTTTGTTGCTTTTTTGACTTGTAGTCTATTGCTGTAAATACCGACGGTATTTACAAGCAATGTTCGGGATTGTATGAAAATGTGTTTTTTAAGAAAAATTTACCTACGCGCTGCAGGAACCAGACAAGCCGACATATGTTTCGATGATACTGATATTTTTCTTTTTTTTTTTTTTAATTTTATTATTTTTTAATTTTTTTAATTTTTTTTTTAATTTTTTTTAATTTTTTTAATTTTTTTTTTAGTTTTTTAATTTTTTTTAGTTTTTTTAATTTTTTTAGTTTTTTTAATTTTTTTAGTTTTTTTAATTTTTTTATTTTTTTACTTTTTTTAATTTTTTTAATTTTTTTAATTTTTTTTAATTATCTTTTTACTTGAACCTGGGACCACTGCTTTTTCGGTTTCTTGATTAAAAAACCACCCTTTTTTGTATCTGGCTCGAGTAAATCTACTGTATTTGTATTTTCTTTTACTTACTTTTGCATTCTTTTCTATAAAATTCAACAACTTGATCGCTACCCGTCGCTACTGTCAATCATCAATGTCTGATTCGATGATATAACGTATGCGAGTATGTATTTTTGTTTATTTTATTTGCCTTTTGTGCTGATTATGACAGTTGCTTGTCAGCTTGTGTTGCTGAAATTTATTGCTACTTTTTATAATTTTTTTTTTTCGATTTTTTCGCTTGTGGTTATAAGGTGCTTAGCGAGTGCTTTAGCACTTACTTATTAATGGTATAGCTATGCTTGAAAATAATTTCCAATTAAATTTGTGTGAAACTTAAATATGCACATAATTGAATGAATAACTAAATACATGTGTTTTTTTTTTTTGTTTTTTTTTTTTTATGTGCTTTATACTGCTCCTGGAATTTTCCAGTAATTTAAGAAAAAATTTAATATGAAGAATCGTTTGCATTTGGAGTCTTGAACTTGTTTTCATAACAGGGTCATTCATTATAAATTGCAAATATCAGTTAAAATCATGAATCGTCTCAAACTTAACTGTAAATCTAATATTTTCCGTGTTCTGTACAATTGAATAGTTTGATTGTTCATTGTAGGCAGTTTTCCATGTAACTAATTTCATATTTACTCATCCTCTCACTCATTAACTCATGCAGTCCGAGACAAAGTCACCACTTTCTCTACTATTCAAATTCGATAAGATACTTGAGAACAGTAGCTACTAGATTGTTTTTACATTTGTTTAGGGTGATCGCCTGAAACAAATAGTAGTGCAGGCGTCCAATTTCTTGGACAGAGGTTAACGACTCTGCCAGTGTGAAATGATTAGGGGAAGAACACAGCGTTAGGGATAACAGTTATCGCCGCAGTAAGTACGTGGGTGTTCAGTATGTAAGTACAGTGTCGTGTAAAAAACTAGTACTAAAATACTATAGGTACTTGTCAGCGATTTGAAAATTACATTCTTCTAGTGTAATGGAATACAGCATTTTTCAATAAAAATTTAAAATTTAAGAGAATATTAAAAAGTTCTTACTCAATCCGGTACGCTGAGATAGCTACACCTATGGGCCCTATGCCGAAGCGTGCTGAAAATATATCCTATGGTACTAACATTTACTCCATTTACTCCCATCTAGCTAGACATACAAACAAACAAAGCAATTCTTTAAAAAGTGCAAAATAAAATAAGAAAAACCAAGCAGGATCGGCTTGCTTGCTAGCCGACTGTGTGAAGCCCCGAAACGTCAACGTCAGTGACAATCACGAAACGAAGGAAACGACAATACCAATTCCGTGCTACTGTGTAGTACCTACATACACCGGAAAAACGTGAAACAAAAATTTGTATTTGTATATAGTACATACATACATACATACATAGTATTTCGTACAAAAATTCTTCTGCTATCTTTGTTCAAGCTTCGCTTCCACCGCCAGGGTTTTTTCGTTCATGTTTTTTCCATTTTTTTTAATTTTTTTAATTTTTTCTTTTTTTTCCTTTTTTTCTTTTTTTTATTTTAGTGTTTTTTTTGTTCTTTTTTTTTCTTTTTATTTATTTATTTTTTTTTTATTTTTTTTTTATTTTTTCTTTTTATTTTTTCTGTTTATTTTTACTTTTTTTTCTTTTTATTTTTACTTTTTTTTCTTTTTTCTTATTTACTTTTTTCCTTTTTATTTTTTTATTTTTTTTTTCTTTTTAATTTTGTTTTTCTTTTTATTTTATTTTTTTTTTTGTTGCTTTTATTTTTCTCTTAATTTTTTTCTTCTTATTTTTTTTTTATTTTATTTTTTTTTTTCTTTCTATTTAATTCTTTTATTTTCTGTTTTCTGTTTTCTTTTTTCTTTTTATTTTATTTATTTTTTGTTTTTTTTTTTCTTTCTATTTTTTTTTTTGCTTTTTATTTTAATTTTTTTGTTTTAATTTTACCTTTTTTTTCTTCTTATTTATTTTTTTTATTTTTTATTTTTCTTTTTATTTCTTTTTCTTATTTATTGTTTTCTTTTTATTTTTATTTTTTCTAATTTCTTTATTCTTTTTATTTTATTACTTTTTTACTTTTTATTTTTTTTCTTTTTATTTTATTTATTTTTTTTATTTAATTTTTTACTTTTTATTTATTTAACTTTTTTCTTTTTTATTATTTTTTTTTTCTTATTTTTATTCATTTATTTTTTTCTTTTTCTTTTTTTCTTTTTTTTTTCTTTTCATTTCTTTCAATTTTTTTTAATTTTCTTTTGTGTTTCTTTTTTTCCTTTTTATTTTTGTATTCCCTTATTTTCTAGCAAAATTGTATTTGTGTTTTAACGATGTCGTTTTTCTTCGTCTCACACTTCCGCACCCTACGACTTAACTGTCACTTTTACAAATATTACCTTTTGCCTTTCATAAATATATACGTATGTGTGCTTTGCTTAAGCGCTCTCATCACTGCTGCATTTGTTATAATGTTATACAACCCGCAAATTGCACCCCCACTGCGTTTACCTACTTTTTTTTACAATTTTTTTAAACTTTTTTTACGAGCTCCAACCCTAACTATACATACATGATATACACATTTTAAACTTACTTTCATCATATACACATGTGAAATTCATACCAAGGAGAACATTTTTCGTAAGTCGTCAGCAATTTGACGTTTATTGTACAACATATTTACTTTTCTACCTGATACCGAGTGTCAATGCTAATGTATGCTTCTCAGTATTAGCTACGGGTAAGCAAGTGTTCTTAGTGTTGTATTAATTTACCACTTTTTTATCTGATATGTTTGAACACGAGTTTACTTTTCAACTATTTTTTTCAGTTTTGGATTTTTTGATTACGCACCATATTTGGAGAGAATTTGTTTTGTCTACGTTTTGGTCGGTTATTTTTACGAAAAGTGTCGAAAATATATGAAGGTAGGGAGGTATAGAAGGAATCACCTTGAAGTAGAATAAGTAAGCTTAAATAAATCAAACATCGGCCTCGTCGAAGTTTTATCACGCCAAGTTATTGTGTTTTATTAAAATGGGTGCCGATCAATGCTTCAAAAAAAATCAGAATCTGAATCACTGAGAATATTTTGTATAAAGAATCAGATTTTCAGGTATAAATGTGTATTTCCTGAGCGACGAGAGGAAAATGTCGGGGCTATGCACGCATAAATAACCATAATTGAATAATTTAGTTTTTTTAAATCCTAAAAAAAACATACGAATGTTCATTAACAAAAAGGGAGATGTGGCAGGCTGACAAAACAGCAGATAGGAGTAGGAACGATGACTACATGCATTTGATGAGTACGCAAACTGCTCATACTATACTGCTCGTACCTACTCTGAGTTAATTGTA